>OVAP01000186.1:0-45690 GCA_900406295.1 Aurinia saxatilis | reverse complement strand
GACAGTTGTAGTTTTAAGGTCTTAAAAAGTACTAAAAACATAAACTTATTACATCTCAACACTCTAGAGAATCTGAGAAACATATACTTATGTCCAGAAGAGGGACCAAAGAAACCTGAGCCTTGCAAGCTCTTAAGGTTCGGTTAGTCTTGGCTAAAAACTTGGGTTCTCCTTCTTCGGACATATTTTACTCTAGATATTGTATGTACCATATAAGCTATAATAGATACAATTATATGCCTATGGTAACCTCTCTTTCTAATCGAAATATAGACACTCAAGATCATCGGTGAAGGAATCCCATATGCTCGAGGCGCCATAGAGCAGCTTGAGCAGCATGCTCTGCTGCACGTTTCTTAGTTGGTCTAGCCTCACCGTAACATTCCAATGTCATATTCGGGGCTTCTTCAACTTCAAGGGTTACCTTATAGGTAAATCTGTAAACATGCACACAATTGATAACATCATATCCAGTAACTGATGTTTTTTTTTATTTTCTAGCTCGCTCGAGTTTAGATATTTAGCAATTGTTTGGTCAGTTTACTTACAATTTCGGTGGGCCTGGTTCTTCCTCACAGCATTCGAAGTTAGGTGGTCTCCAACAGTTGGCAACACATGTTTCGAGCAGGAGGGATTTTGCAGGTTTGTTACTCGATCCACCTGTCAGTTTTAGTGACAGAAACTCAGGATATATATACTGCACCAAATTTACAGTCTCCGAATAAATAGGCAGGAATTAAGATTCGATCTACGAACTTCTGAAGTTGTGTATCCAAATACCTGTTTCTATGATAGTCTTTTGAGAAGGCTTGTCTTCTTTTTTTGATGGTGCCTCGGTAAGAAGTCGTTTGATGACACATGAGCTGCTTGCCTCACCATTCCTGCTCTCAGTGACAAGATCGTCATCCAAAGTTTCTTGGAGTTGCAGTTTTTCCACGTCCATCTCATCAAGAACCACAACATCTATGGGCTCTTCATTGTAGCCAATCAATTTAGCTTCATGTCGGATGCTATTCTTCAGAACATCTTCCAACGGATTAGAGGTTTCTATGTGCTCATGAGCCTGCGGATGAATTAACATTAGGTAGCTAAAGATAGAAATACATCACATCAACTGAAGAACTCCGAGGCAAAACAATTTCTTTTGACTCTTTAGAAAATTACCTTGAGTTTTGTAACCATCAGCTGTGAAGCCTTTTTCTTTCTCTCTTTTTTGTTCCGGCCAGTTGCAGAAGCTGTAAGACAAGATTCTCCCTTGGTCACTTTTAACTGAACAGACATTGCACCATCCTTATTCGTCCCTGATATTTCCCGATTCCACTTGTACGACTGGCAAAGTTCAAGCAGTTCCTTTACAGGACTAAGCTGCAGGTTAGACAAGTTTTTGACTGGATTTAGAATTGATAGCATCATTCTCCAGACACGATCCAAGTTGAAACCACAGTCGAGGAAAACAGCCCCCAAAGAGGATTCTATCAAGTCACCAAGAACCTGCATAAGAATATTAAAACGATATTATTTCTTAACATAATCTCTTGAGTTCAACATCTAGTAAATATAAAAAGAAATCCAGAAAGAACGCTAAAGGAGATAATCTCATCATAATTTCCTTACCTGGCTCACGGAAGGCATATTAGTTATGCAAATAAGTATAAAATGAACATAATCTACCATAAACATCCTAATATTGTCTGCATGTGACAGGAAGATCCAAACACACCTTTGGGCATTTTGGACCTTCAGATGGTCCATTTGCTGGTGATGCTGCCAGGAAGTCGGTATAATCCTTTATCACTTCATGGAGATAAATTGACTCGCAAAATAGAAATCTATCTAGCGAAACCCTGACAGCAACATGTGCAAGCGCCTTATTATTTACTGAGAGCGATCTCAGATCAGTCAGTTGACCAGGTTTCAGTTTCGGAAAGACTGAGAAAAAATAGGATGTCACCAAGTAGTCCAGAACAGCATCCCCAAGAAACTCTAATCTCTGCAGAGCCACAATTAGAGATTTCTGGTTACCATCGATGCATTTCAAAGAGAGAAATGAAAAATAAGAAGAAAATAAATACCTGGTAGCAGCCTCCTCCATGCCTGTTGTAAGATGGATGAATTAAGGCTTGTAGAAGTAGACCTTTGTGGAGGAACTTATATCCAAGCAGGTTTTCAAGGTCCGCCAAATTAAGGCGAGTATCGAGTGGCATGTAACGCTTGCTTGCGACGCAAGCATTTCTTACTTGAGAGGATTCAAATTCAACATTTATACCAATCCATCTAAGAAATTCAATGGCACCCTTAAAACCACTGTCAACTAAGAAAGCTCCCACAAGAGCCTCAACCACATCAGCAACTGTTTTCTTGTGCAACCAATGATGGCCTTTGCTACATCTAATTTCACCAGCATTTGACTCCGAAAGCCCAGGACTCTTATCCAGGGAATGAAGCTCTTTCATCGTTACCTCGTCACAGGTTCTTCTGCATGGATGACCAAATGCATAGAACTGAGTAGGATCAAATGCTTGATCACGGATGTAAACCTGGAAAAAGGGACACCATTAGGCATTATCCATAACTACAGATAAATAAACTAATACATCTCAGTCAACTTCTATCGAAAAGATATGTTTCGAATAATATGAAACTCAGAATATATTCAATCTAAGAGGTACAGAGGCAAGTGTTCTGAAGGTGCTTTGTGCACACGATCTGTATTTGCATTTTGTGCAGCGTAACTGCCCAAACCAGCTTTAAAATCTACCGCCAACCAAAGCTTTTATTAAAAAAAATTCCGAGAACCTGCAAATTTCTCCTTATTGCAAGCCTAAACAAATTGTAATTGTTAACAGCATTTGAGCGTCTTCGAGTCAACCCTCCTTCGTCAAGACTATCATGGCGTAGAAAAAGGTATCGGCTAACAGAAAACTTGAGGAATGCATCACCGAGCACCTCAAGCCTTTCAAGAGAAAAATGCTCCTGACATTTTCCTGTTGTTAGCGCCTCAAGCACCTATACCAAATTCACTTGGTTGGTAAAGCATCACAATTTAACATTTTAGGAAAATTAAGCAACTGGGTTATCAAGTGAGATGAGATTATACTCTGTGACCAGAAACTTCAGCTATCTCAGGGATCGAAGCAGACAGCACATGTTTCAGTTCGATAGCCACGAGTAAATTCTCCATACGATGCATGATTGATGGTAGCAAGGATAAAGAACTTCCAATTTCTTTAGATAATCCTTTTATCTTTAACTGACAAAACTCAGGAGGAATATCTACAAAGTATTCCTCAAGTTCACGTGGACCTGTATTTGACAATGTGAAAATGGTATGAACATTTGAACAAAAAAATGTGAGAAGGCGGAAAAAACAAAAATTATACAACGTTGTTCTGTGTACATGTACCTGCATAAGATATTTGTAAGAGTAATATGCAAAAAAAGAGTTAAGATTATCTACCCAAATTCTTCGGCTTTCGGTTGAGAAGCAAGTTCCTAACATGACCAAGTGGTTTCACACGCAAGAGTGGCTGTGCAGGGTGCTTGAGTTCGCCATACCTATTTTGCGCATATAAAATGGAAAGTTCTTGAAAACTCAGAAAAATCATGTGAATATAAACAATTTTATCAGGATTGTTATACTGCTCTGTCAAAAAATGGGGAAAGAATATCATAATGAAGTCAATCTAGAGAGGGACAAGAAAGAAATAGCAGAATACACGACATCCCACAGAAAATTTGCAATAAAAAAAATTATTGAATATAAATAATTCAGTAGCTTACGAATTGCATAGGGTCTCCACATGGCTTTCCATGATTGGTTCTCTGACAGGGCTTCCATGGCAGATATCAATGACAAAGTAGAACTGTTTCTTGTGAGTCACATAAACCAAGCTATTTTTCACATCATCAATACTCCAACAACCATTTGCAAGCTTTAATTGAGAGCCCAAAGGAGGAACTACATCTTCCACTAAACCAGATGGAGTCTTAAGGATTGGTGATGACACGCAGCTTTTGATAGTTACCCAATCTACAGATATGACACTTTCTGCATCACGCAGACTAATTGGAAGAAGAAGGTAGAATGTAGATTTGCTTGTTCTAGAAGAGTATTGCAGTCCTAAGGGAACAAATTCAGGAATGAGCTCCCGCCTTTCAAAAAGAACTTTCAGGGCAATCTCCTGGAAAAGCTCCACTAACCTTATCTGCATAAACATAATCAAATTAGATAAGCACATCTAGTTAAACTTTTATCGAATTAAAAGCTCAGTACCTCATCATTGCTAAATTTGGTGACTCCTGCTGGAAAAATCTTCACACTTACAGATCTCTGATGAGCAAGGTGAAGGTCAAAATCCATAGTCTCAGCCTCAACGGGAAGAGTAGACTTCATGAAGAGACCAAACTTTTTGTAGACCCTATCCGCGGGATGGGGTATAAACCTTATGTAATAAGAATGAAGACTGACACAACTCGTTGATGGATCCCACTTTTGTTTAAACAAGCTAGGAACAAGCATCTCATGCAGTTCACCTCGTGAACAGCCTCCGTCTAGCAAGAAATCAATATAACGTCATTATATAACGAGTACACAGCCCAGAAAACTTCATTCAAAACTGAATTACTTATTCACCTTCAGTTCTATCAAAATCAATTTCATCATCTGACAATTCGTCCTCAATTTCATCCTTTAAAACTGGCAACAGAAAATCGTTGAGCACACCCAAGTTGTGCAACGTAGACACAGCCTTTAGACAAGCATTCTTTTTAGCAGCTTCAGTCGAAGGGAGTAAAGAACTGACGATTTCACTAATAGGAGCATTAGCAGGAAATTTTATGCGACAGATAGTTCCTCCAAATTCATCAGTAGATTGGAATTCAAACTCTGGCTTGGGCTGAAAAAATCTGAGGGAAGAAAAATGTACCAAAGAGACATTCAATTAAAACTTATTGTGGAAAGTTAATAAGAAAGAGCTAGCAGAAAATTGAAAGCCTTACTCATCATGCGGAAGGCTAGAACAATATTTATAAATAAGGGAGATGCTACTTCCACCACTAATACAAGCTCCTGTCTCATGAACTCTGTATACCTCCTCACCAAGTCTGGGACAGGTATCTTCTGACGTTCTGGAAGTAATTTCCAGATTCATACGATCTTCGCTTACTTTATAATTTTTAATTTGTTCCATCTCTTTCTCGTTTCCGCTGAATCACGAAGGAAGAAACAATTTTAACCGTTTATGGAGGAAAATCGGACTTATACTTTTGGCCTTATTTTTTTCTCATTCCTACGTACCTGTCCACTAGAAATGCATATTCAGACTGGGGCATTCGAGCACGACCTCTTGACTGTATGAAGCTGGTAACAGTCTCTGGTAAATCAAAACGGATCACAAGACAGCATTGCTGAATATCAAGGCCTTCTTCACCAACTTTAGTGGCAACCAGTAGATTGAGCTGGAACAGAGAAACGAATCACTAGAAGTTAGTTGGAATTGGCTTGTAATTTGAATCTTAGACAATACATGTCTATCTAAATGTGTGTTTGTGTGCATCATTATTTTTTTTATCTGTGTAGGCATATTAAACAGGTATCTCCCAGTACCAACTATAGACTTAAATATGGCTATACAATCACCTCTTCTGATCGGAACCGATCAAGTATCATCTTCATACGACTTCTTGACATGCTCAGCAGTCCAGAACTAAGTCCAACAAGGGATTCAGACCTCCATGACTGTAGAAGTTTCAAATTATTTAGTACGTATGACAGTGTTCTTGCAGTCAGAATCCGATTGACAAATATTATACACTTCATGTGTGGTTCTAGCCTGAAACAAAAAAGAAAAAATGAAGCTTACTGCAAAATATATATACCCTTGGTTTCTCTTTCAAACACACCCATGAGCATGACAACTGAATCAAGCAAGATGCAATGGAAAGCAATCAAGATTTCACAGGACCATGTTCACATATAAATATCAGATGTCTATTTTAAGGTGAATTATGAGCTGGAAGTTGTTTACTCAGGATAGGCAAATTTCTCGTG
Organism: Aurinia saxatilis; assembly: GCA_900406295.1. Lineage (NCBI taxonomy): Eukaryota > Viridiplantae > Streptophyta > Magnoliopsida > Brassicales > Brassicaceae > Aurinia > Aurinia saxatilis. The sequence goes on along the minus strand of OVAP01000186.1, from coordinate 39,641 downwards.
AATCTATAAAGCTCTAAGTCTAACCTCTATGTTTTCAGTCGTATTTTAAAAAAGGAAAGTTAAGATGAAAGACAGGTAACAGTGGACTAGACTTTCTTACAAGCTTATCAACTCTAAAGTAAGTAATAGCAATGAGACCTATTCAGTTCTGGGGTTTGGGTTAAGTGAACACTTAATAAAGCTCAGGAGTAAGAGTAGTTAAGTAAATTCAGAACAAAAGCTTTTAGTAAGACGCTGTCACCTCTCTCAAGGACCAACCTGAATGCCGACAGGATTTTAATCAATAGCAATAGCTTTCTAGAGAAAAATGGTTCCCTCAACTCTGCTAAGCTGAGGAATTTAGATGCATCCTCATCTACAACCATAGTAAAGATAGAGAGCAAATAATGAGGCAATCAATGTTGTTTAATCGGGAATTTACATGAAAATAACAAAATATAAATAAAATATTCCAGAATTTGCAGCTCAACATACACGATGGAAAAACCGTCAGTCTCTACCATGGCAGTATTGGAAGAAAATTTTAGTGTTCAGAAAAGAAACATACATTATAGGATACCATCTCATCCTACCTTTAGCAACATCAGAAGAGAGGACTTCTGCAGCCAGAGAAAGATATGTGTCACATATCTTTGACTTATCATTCTCATCCACAGCCTTTCCTTGTATATTATAGTCACTATTCAGCTGGAGTTTAGCAGTCTCCAATAAGAGAAGAAAAGAAACATTGTCATGAAACCGCTTGAATTAGGACACGTGACACAAATAAGCAACAACATGGAGACTATCATTTTGACAAAGAGGTAAGATTGAGACAACAATATTAAAGAAAGATGCATGAACATTGTTGATAGTTTTTTTCTCTAGGAATTTCTAAATAGTTGAGGAATCAGAAATTATCCACAGCTATTGAGAGAGCATCCAACAGAGACCCTAATATCTTTCTATTTTTTTTTCTCTATTGTACTCCAAGTGAATCTTATGGCAAAGGTTGAATATAGTTTGCAATTACTGTACCCTATAACCACTATTAGATATCATCAGCTGCTTGGTAAAACAATGAAGAAACCAGAAGACACAAGGGTTTAACACACAATGTAAGGAGCCTTGCGGAAGAAGAAAAAAAACTGAAAAACCTGTATCAAATCTATAAAGTTGTTCGGTATGAAATGTCTACCTGTATTGCTCCCAAGATGCCAAGATTTATCAGGCTGTATATGAGATTATCATGAGTTCTTTTTAAAAGCTTTTTCATATTTAAGAGGCTTTGATGGGTATCCACCTGGCGTTTAAGTGATGCCAAGCACTGTTTATATCAGGAAGAAGTATCAGCACATATATCCAGGCACAGGGAGCAAAAGAGTTATGAGACACATTAGACAACCTGCTGTTTGATGTCCTCCAGCATGTTTTCATATATGATGGTTGGTTGAGATGTATCACTCATAGCTGACTGATAATGATATACTTTGACTATAGGAGATGAAACAAAACCATCCAGCAGGACATTGCTTTCCACTGAATAAACCTTTCAGAGCACAGGACAAAAGGGAAATATTTAGTACATTGTTTCGAAGTCCAACTGAATGTAAGAACATTAGTACGAATTTAACCATGAAAAAATCACTTCCACTCTAGAATTGAATGAAATCATTTGTTTCCCACCAAAAGCTTGGGCCAACAATACCAAATAAAAGATCCATGCATTAGCAAGAGTATTATTTTTACTTCGATCTCACCAAGATAAACACAGGGGGCAGGGATTAACATATTTGCACATCTTTGTTCCTCTTACAAAAAATACAAATTATAATTTTCACTTCGAAGGTAAGAGAACTGTGCGTTAGTGAAAACAGGGAATCTAAGAACCAGCATACCTTGGCATTAAGTAACTTTTCAAGGCTATTTATGCATATCGATAAATCCTCTGATTGAAAAGATCCTGAAAAGTAGGTAGAACTGTCAAAAGCTGGGCCATATATAGAACGAAGATGATCAAAGGTTGCAGCTATTATCAAGATCACGAAAAACCTCACAGCTGAAAGAGAGAGAAAAAAAACCCGAAACTAATAGGTCCAACACAGGAGCAAATTCTCTCAACTATATAATTTCTATGGAACATATGTTCTTTCTTGTCTTATATTCCGTCTGTTCTTCTTCTAGCACCTCAGAATCGGAATACTAGCTAAACACATTTAACCCAAACCAGTGTCATATTCCCAGATACAAAAGGCTTATATACGTTCAAGCAACCTGAAATTTACATCTGAGGAAACAATGACAACTACTATAACGCTTTTTGCATGCGGTAGTTCGTCAGGTGCTGCAACCATAGGCGCTTATAGCAATTATGGGTAATGGCGTCAACCAAAAATCTAACTAACGCTTCCACTTACAGATATAATTTGATAAGGTTCCAAAATATTAATTGGCCTTCCAATGTTAAATATTATCAGTAGCCCAGCAAGGTGTCCTCTTAATCTCACTTGAAAAAGGAAAAAAGGAACAGATATTTTGTTGCGCATTTCATTCCCATTTGAATAATACAACAAGACAAAAAGTTTAGGAAACCCCAAACACCTATCACAGACTGCAATTCACAGTTACTATTTGAAGAGATGTTGAGCCTAAATCAATAAAAACTCAGAAAAAGGGAAACTCAGATGGAAGACGAATTATATAACAAAAAGGAACTGCGTACAAGTATCTTTTACTCTTATCAGATTATTTAGACCCTTTCATATTGCTCTGGGAAGATAGGGGTTTGTAATCCGGAATCATCATTAAGAAAAAAAACAGCCTACCTTTGCCAACAACTGGAGATGCAGTCATCCCAAATACACGAGGTCGTTGTAAACCTTCTGCTTCATAGAAATCCTGCATTTACAACAAAGTGACGGAACTGAAAATTAATTATATGTTAAAAGTATTTACTGCCACCATATAACTGCCACCATATACCAAGAATGTGGAGAATATACCTTCATGATCTGCGCATAGTGATGGTTGCTTTGCTCTTGTGCATGGTGACACTCATCGAATATTAGAAGAGAAATAGACTCCATCCTGATCAAACAGTGCTGTAAGTTATGCAGAAGTACTTGTGGAGTCATAACTAGAACCTGCAGAAAAACATTCAGATCCATACAGCAAAACAATTGACTCATGATGATCCCACAGGTCCAAAGCACGTAAATGTAAAATGTAATCAACCTAATGAGAATATATGGTTAAAAAGATAGAAAGACAAACAGAGCACATGGAAATCACCTCATTCTCTGAAACCTCTCTCTCCCAGTCAGAGTGGGTTTTCACAGTTTTAACGCCTCCAGAATGTTTTGCAACTTTGAAGTTAATAGACTTTGCTATGACCTCGGCTTGCTGGGAAAAAATAAACACAACACACCTAGAACATGTGAACTTGAAGAAAGAAACTAAAAATTAATGTAATCAAGAGGAAAGAAGCCCTCACCTGTGTAACCAAAGCCACGGTGGGAGCAAGAAATATACAAATATTTTTGTTAGGCCTACGAATCAAGTGTGCGAACTCGTAGATAAGCATCACTGCAATGTGTGTCTTCCCACAACCTGTTCCCAAATACACAATAATATTCTCTTCCATTGCTTTTTTACACAGCTCCACCTGATACCTTCACACAGCAAACAAAACCATTCAACCCTCAAAAGAAGAAAAAAAACTCGTTCAAGAGATGAACAATATATCCAATCATTCCCTGAATCAACCAAGACAAGCCGATCAAATTTTTAGTGAATAACATGGTAATTGAACAATCCGATCAACTTTCTCAGCTACAAACAACAAATTGAAATTCTCGAACGGAATCGTGTAAGCACCAGGAAGCAAAGTAAAAGAAAATGCAAGCTGCGAACCTCCTAGCGATTTTTCTAGGGTCTTTGTCCATCATTGGTGAAGGATCATCCGTACACGCGCCAACTTCAGCAAAGGGAGAAGAGACTGACGAAGAAGAATCGAGTGAGGAGAAAACATCGCCGATTTCACCGTCCGGCATAGTCCAAGCTGTGTGTGTCGGTGAGAATTGGGTACTTTTGCTTTTCTATCTCTTCGTATCGTTGGCTACTTTTTTTGGGTACTTTTGCTTTTCTATCTCTTCGTATCGTTGGCTACTTTTTTGTATTATATGTTTTCTTTTCGAATTTGCTTTTTCTCTCGCTTCACACACTGGAGTACATATACATCCCTTGAATTGCAGAAACATGTTTTATGGGAATTCGAAAACCCTTTAAATGCTTAATCACTACGAGTCTAGGAGGCCAACATTAAATTTCACATTTTTTTTCTTTATTTGGTCCAAAAAGCTTTCTTCTCTTAATTTTATGGAAAAAAAATTAAGAGAAGAAAGCTGATCTGTCCATTTCGACTAAACAAATGAGAGCAACAGAAAAGTGACCATATAACATGAATTATTTGTGATATAAAATCATTTGTTAAGTGAGTTGTTTCTTGAACCAACAAAACAAAAGTGAGTAGTTTTAAAATGTTATTATGGACTAAGGATCGATTTATCTATCACTTTAGATGATTGATCTTTGTAGTTAAAGTTCAAAATTTCAGAACCATCCTAACATTCTCAAGCATTTTGTAAACTGTAAACATATACTTATATCCACAAGAGGGAACAAAGAAACCTGCGGCTTGAAAGCTCTTCCCTCCAAGAAGTTAAGGTTAGGTTAGTCTTGATAGAAAAAAACTTGGGTTCTCCTTCTTCGGACATCCTTTTCTCTCTTTCTAGGTATTGTATGTACCATATAAGCTAATGGATACGATTATATGCCTACAGTAACCTCTCTTTCTAATCGAAATATAGACACTCGAGATCATCGGTGAAGTATTCCCATATGCTCGAGACACCATAGAGCAGCTTGAGCAGCATGCTCTGCTGCACCTTTCTTAGTTGGACTAGCCTCACCGTAACATTCCAATTTCATATTTGGGGCTTCTTCAACTTTAAGGGTTACCTTATAGGTAAATCTGTAAACATGCACACAACTGATGACATCAAATTCGGTAACCGATGTTTTTCCATTAAGTTTCTACTTCGCTCGAGTTTAGAAATTTAGTGATGTTTGGTCAATTTACTTACAATTTCAGGTGGCATGGTCCTTCCTCCTCACAGCATTCGAAGTTAGGTGGTCCCCAACAGCGGGCAACACATGTTTCGTGCAGGAGGGATTTTGCAGTTTTGCTACTCGATCCACCTGTCAATTTTAGCAATAGAAATGATAACTCAGGATATGTATACTGCACTAAATTTACAGTCCTCAAATAAATAGGCAGTAATTAATGTTCGATCTACTAAACTCTAAAATTGTGCATCCAGATACCTGTTTCTATGATGGTCTTTTGAGATGGTCTGTCTTCTTTTTTTGATGGTGCCTCTGTGAGCAGTCGTTTGATCACATACGAGCTGCTTGCTTCACCATTCCTACTCTCAGTGACAAGATCGTCGTCCAAAGTTTCTTGGAGTTGCAGATTTTCCACGTCCATCTCATCAAGAACCACAACATCTATGGGCTCTTCATTGTAGCCAATCAATTTAGCTTCATGCCGGATGCTATTCTGCAGGACACCTTCCAACGGATTAGAGGTTTCTATGTGCTCATGAGCCTGCAGATGAATTACACAAGGAATTTTTTTAAAGAACCAGTTACATATATGAACATTAGGTAGCCCAAGATAGAAATACATCACATCAACTGATGAACTCCGTGGCAAAATAATTTCTTTTGACTCTTTAAAAAAGTACCTTGATTTTTGTAATCATCAGCTGCGAAGCCTTTTTTGTGCCCTCTTTTTTGTTCCGGCCAGTTGCACAAGCTGTAAGACAAGATTTTCCCTTGGTCACTTTTAATTCAACAGACAGTGCACCATCCTTCTTCATCACTGATATCTCCCGATCCCACTTGTACGACTGGCAAAGTTCAAGCAGTTCCTTTACAGGACTAAGCTGCAGGTTAGACAAGTTTTTGACTGGATCTAGAATTGATAGCATCATTCTCCAGACACGATTCAAGTTGAACCCGCAGTCAAGGAAAACAGCCCCCAAAGAGGATTCTATCAAGTCACCTAAAACCTGCATAAAAATATAATCACTATATTAGTTCTTCCATTAACATGCTATATTTGTTCTTATATTTAAGACACTTGCTGACTGCAAAACTAAACTAATGAGCTGGCATAATCTCTTGAATTTAACATCTCGTATAGATAAAAAGAAACTAAGAACGAAAGCTAACAGATATAAATACAAGATTATACACATATCAATAGGAGTGAATCTCATCATAATCCCCTTACCTGGCTCATAGAAGGCATATCTAATCGTGCAAATAAATATCTAAAATGGATATATCTCCATTTCCTATGAAGGATTTGTTTTAACATAATCTAACAAGACAAGTTAAAAAAATCAAAGAATTATCACAAGTTCTACCATAAACACCGTAATATTCACTATAGAAACAGTAAAAATATTGTCTGCATGTGATAGGAAGATCCAAACGCACCTTTGGGCATTTTGGACCTTCGGATGGTCCATTTGCCAATGGTGATGCTGCCATGAAGTCGGTATAATCCTTTATCACTTCATGGAGATAAATTGACTCGCAAAACAGAAATCTCTCTAGCGAAAAACGAACAGCAACATTTGCAAGCGCCTTATTATTTACTGAGAGCGATCTCAGATCGGTCAGTTGACCAGGTTTCAGTTCCGGGAAGACTGTGAAAAAATAGGATGTCATCAAGTAGTCCAGAACCGCATCCCCAAGAAACTCTAATCTCTGCAGAGCCCCAGTTAGAGAATTTTGGTTACCATCGATGCATATCAAAGAGAGAAATGAAAAATATGAAGCAAAAAATACCTGGTAGCAGCCTCCACCATGCCTGTTGTAAGATGGATGAATTAAAGCTTGTAGAAGCAGACCTTTATGGAGGAAGTTATAGCCAAGCAGATTTTCAAGGTCCGCCAAATTAAAGCGAGTACTGAGTGGCATGTAACGCTTGCTTGCAACGCAAGCGTATCTTACTTGAAAGGATTTAAAATCAACATTTATACCAATCCATCTAAGAAATTCAATGGCACCCTTAAAGCCACTGTCAACTAAGAAAGCTCCCACAAGAGCCTCGACCACATCAGCAACTGTTTTCTTGTGCAACCAATGATGGACTTTGCTACATCTGATTTCACCAGCATTTGACTCCACAAGCCCCTGACCCTTATCCAAGGAATGAACCTCTTTCATCGTTACTTCGTCACAGTTTATTCTGCATGGATGACCAAATGCAAAGAACTGAGCAGGATCGAATGCCTGATCACGGATGTAAACCTGGAAGATGACACAACATTAAATATTATCCAAAACTAGAAACAATTAAATTAATACATTTCAGTCACTTTCTATCTAAAAGATATGTTTTGAATAATATGAAACAGAGAATATATTCAATGTACGGAGGCAAGTGTTCTGAAGGTGCTTTATGTACAAGATCTGTATTTGCATTTTGTGCAGCAATAACAGCTCAACCCAGCTTTTAAATCTACCGGCAACCAAAGCTCTTATAAAAATTTACTGAGAACCTGCAAATTTCTCCTTATTGCAAGCCTAAACAGATTGGAATTGTTAACAGCATTTGAGCGTCTCCGAGTCAACTCTCCTTCATCAAGACTATCATAGTGTAGGAAAAGGTATCGGCTAACAGCAAATTTGAGGAATGCATCACCGAGCACCTCAAGCCTTTCAAGAGAAAAGCGCTCCTGACATTTCTCTGTTGTTAGCGCCTCAAGCACCTATATCAAATTCACTCGGTCGGTAGAGCATCACATATTGACAAATTTTAGGAAAATTAAGCAAATGGGTTATCAAGTGAGATGAGATTATACTCTGTGACCAGAAACTTCAGCTATCTCAGGGATCGAAGCAGACAGCACATGTTTCAGTTCGATAGCCACGAGTAAATTCTCCATACGATGCATGATTGATGGCAGCAAGGATAATGAACTTCCAATGTCTTTAGATAATCCTTTAATCTTTAACTGACAAAGCTCGGGAGGAATGTCTACAAAGTATTCCTCAAGTTCATGTGGTTCTGTATTTGACAATGTGACAATGTGAGACAGCACATGTTTCAGTTTGTAATATGCAAAAATCAGTTAAGATAATCTACCCAAATTCTTCCCCTTTCGGTCGTGAAGCAAGTTCCGAACATGACAAAGTGGTTTCACGCGCAAAAGTGGCTGTCCAGGGTGCTTGAGTTCCACGCCATACCTAGTTTTTCGCACATAAAACAAAAAGTTCTTCAACTCAGAGAAATCATTTGAATCTAAAGCCAATGGGAAAAAAGCATTCTAACAAAGTCAATCTAGAGAGAGACAGAAAAGAAAAAGCCGAATACATGACATCTCACAGACGTAGCAATCAACAATTATTGAATATAATTATTTTAGTAGCTTACGATTTATATATGGTCTCCACATGGCTTTCGATGACTGATTTTGTAACAGGGCTGAAACCATTTCTTCCATGGCAGATATCAGTCACAAAGTAAAATTGCTTCTTGTGGGGGGCATAAACCAAGCTATTCTTCACATCATCAATATTCCAACAGCCATTTGCAAGCTTTAATTGAGAGCCCATAAGAGGAACTATATCTTCCACTAAACCAGATGGAGCCTTAAGGATTGGTGATGACAAGCAGCTTCTGATAGTCACCCAATCTACAGATATGGCCCTTTCGGCATTATGTAGACTAATTGGAAGAAGAAGGTAGAAAGTAGATTTGCTTGTTCTAGAAGATTCTTGCAGTCCTAAGGGAACAAATTCTGGAATGAGCTCCCGCCGTTCAAAAAGAACCTTCAGGGCAATCTCCTGGAACAGCTCCACTAGCCTTATCTGCATAAACATAATCACATTAGATAAGCTCATCTAATTAAACTTTAATCGAATTAAAAGCTCAATACCTCATCATTTCTAAATTCGGTGACTCCTGCTGGAAAAATCTTCACACTTACAGATCTCTGATGAGCAAGGTGAAGATCAAAATCCAGAGTCTCAGCCTCAACGGGAAGAGGCGACTTCATGAAGAGAGCAAACTTTTTGTAGACCCTATCCGCGGGATGGGGTACAAACCTTATGTAATAAGAATGAAGACTGACACAACTCATTGATGGATCCCACTTTTGTTTAAACAAGCTAGGAACAAGCATCTCATGCAGTTCACCTCGTGAACAGCACGAGCCTAGCAAGAAATAAATAAAACGTCATTATGTAAATAAACAGCATGGAGAACTTAATTCAAAACTGAACTGCTTATTCACCTTCAGTGCTATCAAAATCAATTTCATCATCTGACGCGTCCTCAATTTCATCCTTTGAATCTGGCAACAGAAAATCGTTGAGCACACCCAAGTCGTGCAACTTAGACACAGCCTTTAGACAAGCATTCTTTTTAGCAGCTTCAATCGAAGGTAGTAGTGAACTGACGATTTCACTTATAGGAGCATTAGCAGGAAATTTTATGCGGCAGATAGTTCCTCCAAATTCGTCAGTAGATGGGAATTCAAACTCTGGCTTGGGCTGAAAAAATCTGAGGGAAGAAAAATGTACCAAACCGACGTTCAATTAAAACTTATTGTGGAAAGTGAATAAGAAAGCGCCAGCAGAAAATTGAAAGCCTTACTCATCATGTGGAAGCCTAGAACAATATTTATAAAGAAGGCCGATGCTACTTCCACCACTGATACAAGCTCCTGTCTCATGAACTCTGTACACCTCCTCACCAAGTCTGGGACAGGTCTCCTCTGACGTTCTGGAAGTAATTTCGAGATTCATACGATCTTCATTTACTTTAAAATTTTTAATCTGATCCATCTCTTTCTCATTTCGGCTGAATCATGAAAGAAGAAACAATCATAATCGTGTAGGGAGGAAAAGCGGACTTATATTTGTGACTTTATGCTAATCTAATTTCTACACACCTGTCCACTAGAAATGCATATTCAGACTGAGGCATTCGAGCACGGCCTCTGGACTGTATGAAGCTGGTAACAGTCTCTGGTAAATCAAAACGGATCACAAGACAGCATTTCTGAATATCAAGGCCTTCTTCACCAACTTTGGTGGCAACCAGTAGATTGAGCTGGACAGGAAAACGAAACATTGGAAGTTAGTTGGAACTGGCTTGAAATTTGATTCTTAGACAATATATGTCTATCTATATGTGTATTTGTATGCATCTTCATTTATTTTATGTCTGTGCAAAGATATAAAGTACAGGTATCTCTAAAGATTGCTACAGTGTCACCTCTTCTGATCGGAACCGATCAAGTATAGTCTTCATACTACTTCTTGACATGCTCTTCAATCCAGAACTAAGTCCAACAAGGAAATCAGACCTCCACGACGGTAGAAGTTCCAAACTATTTAGTATGTATGATAACGTTCTTGCAGTCAGAATCCGATTGACAAATATTATACACTTCATGTGGGGCTCTAGCCTGAAAGAAAAAGTAAAAAAGGCTTACTACAAAATATATCACTGGCTTCTCTTACAAAACACACTCATGAGCATGACAACTGAATCAAGCATTATGCAATGAAAAAGAATCGAGATTTCACAGACCAAGTGTAGACAATAACAAGTACTATGTTCAAATAGATATATCAGAGGTATCTTTAAGGTGAACTACGAGCTGGAAGTCGTTTAGTCAGATAGGCAATTGTTGTTTAGTCAGATAGGCAATTTTCTTATGAATCTATAAAGCTCTATCCTCTAGGTTTTCAGTCGTATCTTACGAAAGGAAAGTAAAGATGAAAGACAGGTAAGTGTGGACTAGACTTTCTTACATAAAGTATGCTTGTCATCTCTAAAGGGTCCCGCTCTAAAGTAATAATACCAATGAGACCTATTCATTTTTGGGTTTTGGGTTAAGCGACCACTCAATAAAGCTAAGAAGTAAGAGTAGTTAATTAATAGTCAGATTAGGCAACTAATTTATTTTTACTTTGCACATGCTTTATGGGAATTCAGAACAAAAGCATTTTCAAGACTCTGTCACCTCTCTCAAGTACCAACCTGAATGCCGACAGGATTTTAATCAATAGAAATAGCTTCCTAGAGAAAAATGGTTCCCTGAACGCTGCTAAGCTGAGGATTTTAGATGCATCCTCACCTACAACCACAGTAAAGACAGAGAGAAAATAATGAGGCAATCAATGGCTTGTTTAATCGGGTTTTCACATGAATATAGCATAAGAATATAATTAAACATTCCACAAGTTGCAACTCAACATACACGATGGGAAGTGTCAGTCAGTACCATGGCAGTACTGGAAGATAAGTTTAGGTTTCAAAAAACAAACACACACACTAGGATACTATGTCATCCTACCTTTAGCAACATCAGAAGAGAGGACTTCGGCCGCCAGAGAAAGATATGTATCACATATCTTTGACTTATCATTCTCTTCCACAGCTTTTCCTTGTATGTTATGGTCACTATTCAACTGGATTCTAGCAGCCTCCAATAAGAGAAGAGAAGAAACATTGTCAGGCAACTGCTTGAATTAAGACACATATGACACAAATAAGAAAAAGCATGGAGAGTATCATTTTGGCAAAGAGGTAGGATTGAGATCACAATATTAAGAAAAAGGCATGACCATTGCAGAATCAGAAAGAAGTCTCTGACATTGATCTAGTACACTGCTAAGGCAAAAGTTGAATATAGTTTGCAATAATGATTAGTACTGTACCCTATAACCACTATAAGATACCATCAGCTGCTTGGTAGAACAATGAAGAAACCAGAAAATACAAGGGATCGATACAATATGTAAGGAGCCTTGCGGAAGGGGCAAAAAAAAAACGGAAAACCTGATATCAAATGGATAAAGTGGTTCAGTATGAAATGTCTACCTGTATTGCTCCCCAGAGGCCAAGATTTACCAGGCTAAATATGAGATTATCATGAGTTCTTTTTAAAAGCTTTTTCATATTTAAGAGGCTTTGTGTTTGATGAGTATCCACCTGCCGCGTAAGTGATGCCAAGCACTGTTCATATTAGGAAGAGGTATCAGCATATATCCAGGCACAGGGAGCAAAAGAGTTATGTGACACATTAGACTACCCGCTGTTTAATGTCCTCCAGCATCTTTTCATATAAGCTGGTTGATTGAGATGTATCACCCATAGCTGACTCATAATGGTATACTTTGACTATAGGAGATGAAACAAAACCATCCAGCAGGGCATTGCTTTCCACTGAATAAACCTTTCAGATAACAAGAAACAAAAATAGAAATATTTAGTACAGTGTGTGGAAGTACATTAGTTCTGTGCTACCCATAAGAAAGTTATCTCCGATTTAGACTTGCGACATATAATTAGTTTGGCACCATAAGCTTGGGCCAACAATACCAAATAAAGATCCACACATTAGAAGAGTATTATTTCTACTTCGGTATCACCCAAATAGACACAACATGGCAGGGATAAACATATTTGCATGTCAAAAAAACAAATTATACTTTCCACTTTAAAGGTAAAGCTGTGAGTTAAGTTCTCTGCCAACAGCCAGCAGCCAACCTATCAATGAAAACAGGGGATACAGAGACAGCATACCTTGGCATTGAGCAAATTTTCAAGGCTATTGATGCATATTGATAAATTGTCTGATTGAAAAGACCCTGAAAAGTAGGTAGAGCTGTCAAAAGCTAGGCCATATATAGAACGAAAATTATCAAAGGTTGCAGCTATTATCAAGATCAGGGCAACTTCACAACTGAAAAAGAAAAGAAAATAACAAAAGGAAACCAATGCAGGAGCAAATTCTCTCGACTATATAATTTACATGGAACATATGTTCCCTCTTGTCACATATTCAGTCTGTTCTTCTACACCTCAGAACTGGAATAATATCCAAACGCATTTAAACCAAACCAGTATCACATTTCTATGTACAAGCGTCTTATGAACGTTCAAGAACCCTGAAATTTGGATGTATCCTAACGTTTTTATAAAATAAGGGAAACACGACAACTGCTATAGCACAACTGCATGCGTTAGTTCTTCAAGCGTTTGCGCTAACAGTCTGTAACATCAGTAGAACAGCAAGGTAAAATTTTAAGAAACCCCAAATGACACCTATCAAAAAGAGATGTTGAGCCTAAACCAATAGAAACTCAAATGGTTGACAAATTATATAGAAACAACCTGCTCTTAAGTTTCTTTTATAAAGGGAATAATTAAGACCCTTTCAAATAAAATGCTTTCGGAAGAAATGGGCTTGTAACTGGTAATCAACACTAAAAAAAAATGGGCATACCTTTGCCAACAACTGGAGATGCAGTCATCCCAAATACACGAGGTCGTTGTAAACCTTCAGCTTCATAGAAACCCTGCATTTACAACAAAGTGAAGGAGCTGAAAATCAATCATACGTTAGAAGTATTTCAGACACCATATGCTAAGAATGCGGAGAAACAAAACCTTCATGATCTGCGCATAGGGATGGTTGCTTTGCTCTTGAGCATGGTGACACTCATCGAATATTAGAAGGGAAATAGACTCCATCCTGATTAAACAGTGCTGTAGGTTATGCAGAAGTATTTGTGGAGTCATAACTAGAACCTGCAAGAAACATTCAGACCCATACAGCAAAACAATTGACTCATAATGATCCCACAGGTCCAAAGCACGTAAATGTAAAATGTAATCAACCTAATGAGAATATATGGTTAAAAAGATAGAAAGACACACAGAGCACATGGAAATCACCTCATTCTCTGAAATCTCTTTCTCCCAGTCAGAGTGTGTTTTCACAGTCTTAACACCTCCAGAATGTTTTGCAACTTTGAAGTTTATAGACTTTGCTATGACCTCAGCTTGCTGCAAACAAAACAAAACACACTCAAGACAGTTAGAACATTTGAGCTTGAAGAAAGAAACTAAACATCAATGTAATCAATAGGAAAGAACCTCTCACCTGTGTAACCAAAGCCACGGTGGGAGCAAGAAATATACAAATATTTTTGTTAGGCCTACTAATCAAGTGCGCAAACTCATAAATAAGCATCACCGCAATGTGTGTCTTCCCACAGCCTGTTCCCAAATACACAATAATGTTCTCCTCCATTGCTTTCTTGCAAAGCTCCACCTGATACCTTCACACAGCAAACAAAACCATTCAATCCTCAAAAAAAAACAAAAAAAATCAGCACAATCAACAAAAAGTTCGTCTCAGATATAAACAATATAGCCAATCTTTCCCTGAATCTCGATTTTCTCCTATAACCAAGACAATCCGAACAAGTTTTTGAGAATAACAAGCTAATTCCACAATCCGATCAAGTTTCTCAGCCACGAACTTGCAGGTACATCACCAAAATCGAAATTCACTCAGAGACGAAGCGAAATGATGTAAGCAAGCAGAGTAAAACGAAATGCAAGCTGCGGAAGCGTAAGGAAAATCGAAAATCGAACCTCCTAGCGATTTTTCTAGGGTCTTTGTCCATCATAGGTGAAGGATCATCCGTACACGCGCTAACTCCAGCAAGAGAAGGTAAGACCGAAGAAGAAAGGTGGACGAGAGAAAGATCGAGTGATGGCGATGATGATGAGGAGGAGGAGGACGAGAAGACGTCGCCGATTTCGCCGTCCGGCATAGTCAAAGAAGGAAGAAAAGTGTGAGGAGGAGTGTCAGTGAGAATTGGGTCCAGTTTTTGGTTTTCCTCTTCAGCGAAGTAATATCTTCGTCGTTGCTTTTTTGGATTTTTGTTTTCTTCCAATTGTTTTTGTTTTTCCTCTCGCTTTCCGAGAGTCTTTGGAGGTGTGGTCAAGCTCAAGTCAATGTCTTCCTCTTCACACTTCATTTTTCTCCCTTAATTCACAATTACAATTCCACCTTCTTCATTCCCCTTTTTATATGGTTTAATCCTCAATTTACACCACTTTCCAATCATATATATGTAATGATTATCTTGAACGGACTATGGTACACCATACACCTTAAATGCATAGTCATTACATTAAACAGTTTTCTCTGCTACCAACGAGATTTTAATCATCATACAAAATAGTGTTTTATCTGCTACACACGAAATTCTAACCATTATAGAATATAATTCTTTTTGCTACATATGAAACTCCATCATTCTAGAATGTATATATCCATCAGTATGTAGAAATTGTATTTTGTCAGAGTTACAAAAATAATACCCATTATAAAAGAAAACTTTTTCTCCACGTTTGTAAACGGTATTATACTTTCCCGCGTTTGTAATTCAATTCCGAATTGGGTCTCGTTTGGGTTTGAGCCAGTTCCCGGCCTAAGTAATAAAATATGGACTTTGTGGTAAAAGTTAAAAGTTAATATTAACCACTAAATCATTCATTATCTCAATGTAATAAATATAAAGTAAAATAAAATAAAATTAGTCAATAATAAATCTACTATTTCTATTTTGATTAAAAAATCATAGGAATTGGGAATGTCTAAATAAATACTTTTGGGAATATAATTTGTGATATATATATCTACAATCACTTACTAAATGAGTAATTTTGTTATGGTATTATTTTATAGAATCACTATAAATATGTTATTCCTTTTCTATCATTTCAGATGTATGTTCAAAAATTCCAACTAGCATACTAAATAGATAAGGAATAGCTCGAATCATTTCCATCAGTTGGTACTAAGAGATCTATCTCAAGCTTGCTGAACATAAATCACTTCACCAAGCAGCATTAGACTTGTAGATTATCTCCCTTTTATGTGTTCTCCATGAGATGATGGAATCATAATTGTTGGTTATTGGATTGGTTGTCACCTTGTTGGTTTCCCCACCATTCTATTCCTAATTCGATCAAGGCCACCTTGGAATTAGCTGTTTACATCTTAAATACCATAACTATCTCTAATTTACATTTTGTAAAAAATGTATTTCATGTTAATGTGCCATGTGAATAAATTCAGAAAATAATATGTTTTAACTGATAAGAAAAAATGAAATGGGCAAAAGTAATATATATAGAATTTAACGATATATAATAGGTTTATGGACAATAAATGCTAGTAGATTTGTGGAGGAATGTTTACTGACAGTTGATGATAAATAATAAGTTCGAGGATGATGAATTGTGAATTTGTGGACGATAGATATTAAATAATTGATGGTTGGTGATGATTTATTCATCGTAAACAGTAAATAATACGTTAGAACCAAATATTGTGGTTTTTTAAAATTAATATCTTTCATCAGATATATAATCCTTCATTTGGATCTAAATTAAAGTAACTTGGAAGTGCAAATCTCTCAGATAAAGATTTTAAAACTATTTACTTAAAAATTAAACTTTTCAGGATAAGATAAACGTCATATATGGTTATTACACAACGAACTAATAATTAATATAACTGTAAACTTTTGTCTAATCAAAAGGTTCTTTGTATCAGAAACTCAAACCATGTACGTACCGGTTTTCATCTAACCGCTGTTTGCCTATTTGAATAAGAAGAGATTAGCTTCTATATCTTTAAAATTATGGACTAGAGATTTAATGTTTATGCATTACTACATGATGATAGCTCCACTGGAAAAGACTCCGAGACAATTCAAAAGGTCACATGATTGAACAGTAGCTGAGACGGATAATTTATTAAATCCTAATCCCTCTCTAGGGGATGTACAAACATTAGTCGACAACCTCTTAGTTTACACACACACAAAAAAATGTTTATGCATTAGTTTGCACATTTGCTAGTAGGCATTAACTGGGAAGTTATTACAATAGATGTACACCATTATGTTCATGGCTCGGCATCAAATGCTGAATCATAAATTATCAATCATTGAACTTAATTAATCCATGCATATTTATTAAGGTTTCGCGTTATATAAAATAATCAAAATTACTTGTATTTATTTATTGGTTGGTAAATTCATGAATATGAAAAATATAAAAAAAATTCAAAACTATACATAAATTTTCAACTATTACGTATAATTAACATTTTTTTTCTTTTTGAATAAGATGTTAAATTCGTATAATTAACATTTGTGTGTCTAGATTCGTGTATTTGTAGATATTTTTCTTCAAAATAACAGAATTTTTTTCAGTTTTGTATGGAATAGTAAGATTTCGTTAAACAGAAAAAAGGTTAAAATACATATTTAACTGGCTTAGAAGGAAAACACCAAATTTGTAAAGAAATAGACGGCCAAGAGCACACAAAAAAAAAACAGAAAAACAAAAGAATTCCAATTTAGTTCTGAAAATAGACACACGCCTACAAGATCTTTTGTTTTGCAACGAAAAAAGAAATTGGTACCTTTTCAAACAAGTAAGTATCTTTAATGCCTTTGATTCTATGAACATGCATAAATTTATTATGTTTTTAATGCCATGAGCACACCTAAATTTTACTATTATATATAAGAAGACGATCTTTGTTTTTGATATATATCTCTGAGATTACTTATTTTACAGAGAAAAGTTTCGTCATGCAATACTCTCATATGAAGCTGTTCTTGTTCTTCCTCTCGTGCATTGTGTTGATCTCCAACAATGGATATGTAGCAGCGAGTAACTTTGGCTTAAACTACGGCCTCCTCGGAGATAACCTCCCGACTCCATGCGATGTTATCAACCTCTACAAGTCCATAGGCATAACAAAAATCCGAATATTCGACCCAAACACGGACGTCCTTAATGCATTACGTGGCAATCTCGATATTGCGGTCACTATAGGCGTTAAAGACCAGGACCTGGCTCCTCTTGCAGCCAGCGAAGATGCTGTTAAGGGCTGGTTCGCAGCTAACATTGAGCCTTACTTAGCTGATGTTAACATCGCGTTTATTACCGTTGGTAACGAAGTCATCCCCGGTCCACTCGGTCCTCAAGTGCTTCCCGTCATGCAGTCTCTCACAAACCTCGTAAAGTCGAGAAATCTTCCCATCTCGATAAGTACCGTGGTGGCTATGTCGAACCTCGGGCAATCCTACCCACCCTCCGCGGGAATGTTCACGACTCAATCGCGTGAACAACTTGTCCCGGTTTTGAGACTACTATCTCAAACGAATACACCTATCCTTGTCAACATCTACCCTTACTTCGCTTACATATCTGACCCAACAAACATCCGTATGGACTATGCCATATCCAGCACAGAGGATATTGTGGTCCAAGATGGATCACTAGGCTATTCAAACATGTTTGATGCAATCTATGACGCATTCGTGTGGGCTATGGAGAAGGAAGGCGTGCAAGGGTTACCAATGGTTGTGTCCGAGACCGGATGGCCATCAGCCGGGAATGGGGAGTTCACCACGCCCGATATCGCGGCTATATACAATGGAAACTTTGTGAAGCATGTAGTAAGCGGCAAAGGGACACCTAAGAGGCCAAGCAATGGTGTGGAAGGGTATTTATTCGCAACGTTCAATGAGAATCAGAAGCCGGCAGGGACTGAGCAAAATTTTGGGTTGTACAATCCGACCGATATGAGACCCATCTACACGCTATTTTGAGTGTGAAAGTTTCTTATGACTTTCCCAATTACTTAAAGTAATAAAACGCATGTTATAAGTTTTTGGTTTTGTATGAGATGATGATTATCTCGTAGTGGGAACTTAGTTGAGTTTGGAGTTGAGCTTTGTAATAAATCTGATTTAGTATTCAAGGCTAATTTATATGGTTCCCCAAACGTGCGTTAATTCCTTCATCTACCTATGTTACAGAGTATGGAGTCATGTTTTGCAATACGTGTTTTTGGTCCACCCACATAGATTTTCGTTAATTAATGCAGATCGACGATGCAGAATTCTTTGGTTTAACACTAACAGTCAAGTCCTAGCGCCTATCCTAAACGGTACCTCGGAACATCTAGACAACTTTGGAATACTAAAGACATCAGGTAACACAAAAAAAGTTTCCTCTCTATTAGCTTTAAGTTTGTTACTCATAATCGAAACTTTTCTGCGGACTCTTTAGCTAAAGTTTGCCTTGTTTTCCTTTGAGAACCATGTTCAATGAGTTACGAAGGGAAAATTTGTTTGTTTAAAAAAAAAAAAAAATCCCTGAACTCGAACAAAAAAAATGAAATAATCCAAATGAAATCAATATTTATAAAACTGAATCACATGTCATTTGGTTTAAAATGGAAATATTTTAGTCATTTGGTTTTAGGTGGAATTTGATGTGATTTCATTAAAATTCTTCCAAATCATTAAAACTCTAAAAAACCCCATTAAACATCAAGCCATTTCAAATTCATGATCCAATACTCCCCTAAAAATCTGCTATATTGGTTATTTAATTTTGTTTTTATAAACTCAGATCACAACACTGGTGAACTTTAGAAGGATTCACTAAAGGGAAATTGACAAAAATAACTAAGAAAAAACTATATTTCACTATATAGCCAACCTCTCTATGTGTCAAAATCCCCACCCTTATATCTATTTTTTTTTGTTATTTCTCTTTTTTTTTTTTGGCTACTTAGCAAATTGACCCTTCACTAAATTAGAAGAAAATGATTTTTTTTTGTGCGACATTTCTCTCTCTCGACGACGAGACAGAAGCCAGAAGGCGTTTTCGCCGGATATGTTGTTCCATAAATGGCTACCACCTATATGTGCCATAAACCCTTTCTTCTTTTATCTTCGGAAGGGAAGATTTCCTCTTTCTGGTCTCCGCGCCGTCCTCGCATTTCGTCTTCCATCCTCTCCTTTGTTGTCCCTCGCCGTCGAATCATTCTTCCCAGCAGGTTTACACCAATCTTAGCTTTACTTATTTGCCAATTACTTTGTGCTTAGTTACATTCATGATGATTCACCAATTTGGGATACGTATATTTGCTGCAATTTGTGGAAGTTCGATATTTGATTGTTTTCTTTGTGTTGAGTTGATGCCATTTTTGGTGCTTATGATTGTGAACAAGGATAGCTGTTACAAACGGAAACTCCAGAAAACTATGTGAAGACCCATCCTTCTAGTAACAGTTCGATTTGTAAAATCTCTGATGTTATGAAACTTATCTCGCTTGTTCTCTTGTTGTAACTTGTGACTTTTCCTAAACATACAATTGGCTATTTCTTCACCTTGCCTCTCATTTGTTTAGTCGGAGGCACTCCTGACTTCTGAATCATGTTTTCTTCTAATTTTGTAAATCACTGAAACATGTTTTTGCTATCAACTTGACCTTTTACTTAACTTGTAGGTTTGGCATAACTACAGCTTTGACAACCACATTTTAAGAAACTACGGAGTCAAGCTTTCTGGTTTTCATGGTGATACGATGCATATGGCAAGATTGTGGGATTCATCTAGACTGACATTATGTGGTTATTCGCGCTCGAAGCACTTACAAGTGACCCAAAGAGTTCTCAGGGGAACTGAGACAAAGGAGGTCGCATAATTATTTGGTAAAATATCTATGAAGATGATCGAGAAAGCTTGGATTTCGTACTCTGCATTGGATTCCATATGCACACTGAAGCTTTACTAGAGCATGAAGAAGCAACTGCAAATGAAGAAATGGTTTTTTGATGAGAAGCTAAATTCAGGAAAGAACATGTATGACTTTTACCAAGGATATGGGCAACCTTTTGGTGAAATTCTTGCTTTAATGGAAACGCAAGGGATGCTTGTTGATAGGAAATATCTGGCGCAAATTGAGATTGTAGCTAAAGCAGAACAAGAAATTGCTGTTTCTAGGTTCCGTAGTTGAGCCTCAAAGCATTGTTCTGATGCAGAGCATATGCATGTTGGCAGTGACACAGTCTTCATCTGAAATGTGTCTGTACCCTATCCTTCTATTACAAAGTAAACCAAGTGTATGATACTCTTGTCTCAAAATTTGGTGTAGCTTGTATTCCTTTTACCACGCAAATCAAGAAATAAGCATACAACCCTCAAACTGAGTTTGTGAATAAAATTTTCTTCTCATTGTGATGCCTAAGGCTCCAAGTTCTTAAAGCTTAAGCTTAAGCTGACTGCATATCTCTCAATGACTTTCACAACTTCTGGTCTCAAAATCTCTTCTCTTGTTGTAGGGTTGTAGTCACACATGTAATACACAGCCCCTAGTGCGTAATTCACCTGTTAAAAAACCCACAATGCTGAGTTGTTGCTATTTATGCATTTATGCACCAGAAGAACTCAACAAACTCCAATATTAACTTAATAATAAGCTTAATCTCAAATAATCAATAAAATTGTTCCAGAGATGGTGAGAGTTCAATATTCTAAAACCTGTGACAAAAGTAAGAGGAAAGGACCTGAAACTAGTTCAATGTTGCAAGCATCTAAGAGTGCATATCAAGAGAACACTCTTCAAATTCTGGTTTTGCAGTCAAAGTTTCATCTCAGATTAAAAAGAGTCCTAGAAGATGAACCGGTGGTGCGTGGTCACAAACACTCTATTTTATACTTCATTCTCCCATATGGTGTTGAATAAAAGTGAGACTAGGAGATAACAGAACCTGAGAGCCGCAATTTTTGAGATGGTTGAGTTGATCTCCTTCTCTCCATTGTCCTTGCAATAATCAAAAGACCAGTCAGTTCAATAAAAGACAGACTAGAAAAATACTTTCAGCATCCTAGACTCTATGAATGGACACTAAGTGCAAGTGTAAGCTAGTGCAGTGATCTAGGTAAGTGATTTGTTGTTGTCCTGGTGTATGAGCAATGCATAATCTCAATTCTAACACATAAAATGCAATCAGTTTCTCAAATATTTGACGCGGTTTAAACTTTAGAGAATTAGAAGTCTTTCCTTCCTCTCAGTGGTATCATCTTAGAGTTTGGACAATTATTGCAGAAAAGTCACCAAGATAGTATTGCAAAGGGCATTAACACGGTCATACAGATTCACATAAGCAACATAAATGCGTTTCATGACAATTTTCAGGATCAAAAGCATTGACAGAGAAGGATCAAGCTAGGTAAACCCAAAATGATGTTCAGAAGCAACATGAATCAAGATTACTGAGCTCCATCACAAGTGACGAAGAAAGACTATTGTTCCTATGAAGCTATCAAGCAACACCGACCACATTAACCACTCCTCTAAACCAAAATGTAGAACCAGATATTAGAGCAAACGCAAAACTTGGTGCACTCAAGATTTCTCCTCCATTGGTTACAACCCCTAAGGGGTTCTTTAAAAAACATAAAAATGAATACTTTTGAAATTATTTTATTTTATGTATAATTTATTTTGTTAAATTTTATAAACATATTATTACATTTTATAAAATCAGAAATATATTGCATTACACAAAATTTTAAACATATATTACATCACACTAAAAAAAATTGAAACAGAAAATTACAATCAAACTCATCAACAAAATCAAGTCATTTTATATGGTCTTGTTCCTATGATATTTTGTTGTTGTTTTTGCCATATATTTTGTTGTTGGTATTGCTTGTTGTAAGACAGTTAAAAACTATTGTTTAGCTGTTTACTACATTGTTCATTTGTTGTTTTTTGCTTTTTTAAGGAACAAAGGATAAGCAGATCCCTTTTGAATGAATGCTTCAAACGCCCCTCATTTGAACAAGAAATGAAGTCGTTTTGTATTGATTTGTTTGTTTTTTACTGAGTTTCTAAAGTTTTTACTACATTGTTGAATTTGTTACAAACTTTTTTTTTTCATTGTCTGATATCTCTGTATGGTTCCATGTCTTGTTTCTAAGGACATTGAAGCCGAGAAGAATGAAGCTAAGTTGTTTCATATCTAACAAGACATTGTAGATCAAATTCTACTTTCAATAACAATTGAAAACCATATAGGTCCATAAAATTCATTAAAATTACCACGAGAATTTTAAAAATATCTATCATCTAGACATATTTGTCATGTTTTTAACAAAAGATAGTAAAAAAAATTTATTTTTCTTTTGTCGCCAGAAATAAATAGTAAAACTATGAAATAGATAATAGAAAAAGATTGTATAACCAAGATTCATAAACATGCAAATTTTGGTCAGTTAAATTATTTGGCGTTGATAGTTTTAGTATTATCGGTATTTAGTGTTAGTGTTAGTTTTAGTGTCCTTACATAAAATTATATATTTTCTATAAATGTCTAAATATTTTTTTTTGATAAATACTTATAAAATAACTCATTTTCCGATTTAACAATCTAAGCCTATACTTATTATATAACTAGCATTGCTGATTGAACTGGGAGTTGAAGTGTGGATCATAATGTCTTTTTTTCCTGAAATGAAAACAAGAATTATAAAATAATTCAATTTAAAAGTCTAAGCCTATACTTACTGTAAACTAGTAATACTTGCACATAATACAAAGTGTATATACCTAAAACATATTCTTACATTAAGTCATTTTCTCTTAAAATCATTCTCATTTCCTTTTGATTTTTGTTATTTCTTTCCCTTAACACCATCAGATCACATAACAGCTATAAGAAATATTTAAATAGTTTCCACAACCTCAAATAGTAAAAAATAATAATACCTCAAATTATTAAAAAAAACAATTTGTTTGTATAGTTTTGAAAAAAATGATCTGATAATAATTAAAAAAACCACAATGAATGGTAAAGATTTGAGGATCGGACTCTGACCGGTCTTCTTTCTTCTCCATCTTCTTTCATTTCTCCGAGTCAATCCAAATCATTCAATACTTTCCGATTTATCATTTCTTCTTCCTTCCTTCCTCCTCAGATTCCTCACAAAAACCCTACCACCTTCTCTCATTTCCCACGATCAAATGGAAAACTGAACCGATCTGATTCCTAATCGATCTGATTATCGTCCTCCTCGGAGACCCACAGAAAGAAGCGAAAAAATGTCGTCGGAGATTGAGGTGGTGGAAGAAGTCCAATTGAATCACCAACAGGAGAACGGTGAATCGAGTACTAAAGGGGGAGGGGTTGGGGTTGAAGAAGAGAGCTTGAAGAACGATGTGTATACTGCTGCGGCTTATGGTGATTTGGAGAAGCTTCATAGATTGGTTGAGTGTGAAGGTTGCTCTGTTTCTGAACCTGATGGTCTTGGTTACTATGCTCTTCAGTGGTCTGCTTTGAACAATCGTACCGCTGTTGCTCAGTATATCATCGAGGTTCTTTGGGTTTTTTGTGCTTTAGCTTATGCTGGTTTATGAGTATTAGGTTGTGAAGTTTCTGAATTTGTATCATTTCTGGATCTGGGTTTTGTTGTTTTTTTGCTTGCAGCATGGTGGAGATATAAATGCGACGGATCATACTGGACAGACTGCATTGCATTGGAGTGCTGTTCGTGGTGCGATACAAGTTGCGGAGCTCTTACTACAAGAGGGTGCTAGGGTTGATGCCACGGATATGTATGGCTATCAGGTTCTGCTCGTCTTTCTCTACTTTGTGTGGGAGATTGTATTTTGATGATATGTTACTAAGTTGCTATTTTGTATATTGCTTTAGGCTGGTAGTCAAGTTTAGTGACTAGTATTGGTTGCTTCTTTTGTAGTAAGATGGATACGTTGTGAGGTTTATGTAGGTGTATCAGCACTTTGTATTTTGCAACTTGTTTCGTTAGGGAGATAAGCTCATGCTCAATCTACTTTATGCTTAAGAAAAGGGCTTGATCTAAGTACTTGGTAATTGTAAAACTAGATTACTTTTGTTGGAACTATATTCAGAGTCATATCTGATATAGAGAGAGCTTTCATTTAGTATAGATTTTAATCAGGTTTTAGATTGTTCATAGTGATTTGGCTTCATTCAAAAATGCTGTCTTCATCTGTTTAGATTGTTGAAAATTGGGTCTTCTTAATCTTGGACTTTATTAGTAAAGTTTGTATTATGCGTTAGAGTTCTCTGCTGCATCCCATCGAATTTTCCTTTTCTTTTTGTTTAGTTATCAATGGATGCATGGTAATAGCTATTTTTAATCTGCTTGTAGCCAACACATGTCGCGGCGCAGTATGGCCAGACGGCTTTTCTCTGTCACATCATCTCAAAGTGGAATGCTGATCCTGATGTTCCCGATAATGATGGAAGGAGCCCCTTGCACTGGTAAGGTTGCCGAAAAATGGAACACAAGCTTGCCTTAAAATGGAACACAAGCTTGCCTTCTTGAAATTGTTGCTTGTTTATTGGCTTTTTGGCTTCTTTTTACTTTTACTTCTTTGTGTTTAGCTTTGCATGCTTAATTGGAGACTGGATAGTTGATTTTCTTGTCTTTTTGTTTTCATATTTTCTGCTAGATTAAATATAATCTCCGCTAGTTGCCAAATATGCTGGCTGGGTAATTATTTGTGGTCAAGAATTTGTTTTTGCTTGTTCTGAGTTTTTTGTTATGTAGATCTGTAATTTTATTATGGTTTCCGTGTGGATACTAAATTAATTGGACATATATTTAATATATGTCTTTTTAATATATATTGGTTATTTATTTATCTTTTGTTCTACTGAGAATCTGTACTGTGGCATGCATTACTCTGCTGTATGATTGTTAGCTTGCTTATGTTTACCTTCAAATTATATCGCTGACTCCATTATCTATTCTGAAGGCTTTTCTAATTGTCATTCTTTTCTACTCATGTTTTGAGAATTCAGGGCTGCCTATAAAGGTTTTGCAGATTCAATTCGCCTTCTTCTATTTCTAGACGCATATAGAGGACGACAAGACAAAGAAGGTGGTTGTAAACATATTTTTTCTTTGAAGTCCTCTTTAGTTAATTAGTTGAATTAGAAAAATTATAACATTCTATCTCCATTCTATTGATTCTTTTATTAGGTTGCACTCCTTTGCACTGGGCTGCTATCCGAGGAAATTTGGAGGCTTGCACTGTCTTGGTGCAGGCTGGGAAGAAAGAGGATTTAATGATTACTGACAATACTGGGCTTACCCCTGCACAACTTGCTGCTGAGAAGAATCACAGACAAGTTTCATTTTTCCTTGTAGGTATCTGTTTCACTTTTTCTGTTGTGTATCAAATTAATTATACTATTAATTTGATGGTTAAGTTGTGGAATCGGAGCTGAATTATTCTATTGGCCTGGTGCGTAGTGGCAATAGTGTGCATCTTAGACCTTTGCATACCTTGAACAATTTGTTGTTGCTAAACTCTACTTGTAGCTGTATGATGTCAGTTTCTTTTTATGCCTGTAGATTTCCATTTCCTTGTCTATTCAAAATGAACAAAACGATCTTTAGAATTTTGAGATATTATGTCAAATATTCCACTGAATATTCGTCTGATAAACATTTCTCTAATATTTGTCTGATAAACATTTCTCTACAGGGTAATGCGAGAAGGCTTCTTGAAAAACGGTGTGACGGAAGCACTCCCCTTGGAAGATTGTCAAAGTTGGGACTTGCTCCATTTCTTTGGTTCACGATCCTGCTGCTTCTGCTCATATATACTAATTCTGTTGTTTTGGGTAGTTACTTTGTCCCTCTGAAATCTTTTTTGTGTGCCACATATCACTGCCTACTAATAACTTTCTAAACCTTTTGGCCATCGCAGCATCCAATCTGCCAAAGCTAACAGCTGGGATTGGTGCGCTTGCATGGTTGGGATTTCTTCTCGCAACTTCAGGGCTAGTTATGTTTTACCGTTGTAGCAGGTATATGATCACCCTATCTTTATCCGATTCCTTTTATCTATTATAAGTGCCCATATATGTGCTTTTCTGTGATGTTTATTAGTATCTATATTATGCATAAATTTCTTATATCACCTTGCAGACTTAGAAATTTACATTATTGTATCCTAAGCCCAGTGTTCTTCGTTGTTGGTTTCCTTTAGCTCACTTAGCCCATGCAGATTGGGATTTTAAGGACTTCACTTCTCTGTAAAATTCCTTTGTATCACAAGAAGTGGGTTTTCTAATATTTTTATGTATGTATATTTTTCTGCAGAAAGGATCCGGGTTACATCAGAATGAATATCCATGATCCGCAGACCATAAAAGATGATGTTGGTACCTTTAACTTTATTGGTTGTCCAGTTTTAGTAACATAATTGTTCGTATTATATTTGCTAGAGATAATCTCGTTTACTATTTTTTTCTTCAAGTGTCATTACTGGTTCTCTTGCCCCTTACAGGAACCACTGTTGAAAATAGAGCTAAATAACCCTGCTTTGCTTGCTGGGAATTGGACCCAGCTTTGTGCAACATGCAAAGTACATGCTCAAGTTCCCTTTTACGTCTTTCTAACTATCGACACCATAATCATTGATGCGCATCATGAAATTTACTTCTTTCCGTCCATTTTTCATTTCTGTTTGCTCAGATTATCCGACCCCTTCGAGCTAAGCACTGTTCCACTTGTGATCGCTGTGTAGAGCAATTTGATCACCATTGTCCTTGGGTGTCAAACTGTGTTGGAAAGGTAAGTGCAGTTTCTGTCATCCCATTTTAGTTTTTGAAAACGTAAGTTAACAAACTAAGAAAAGGCAGATCGGCCTTTCGATACTAACATTTTATTACTAGCTCTGCGTTACTCGGCCTAGTTAGTTTACTGTTCTTTTACAAAGATAGTTAATAAGATCTTAATATTTTAAGTGATATTTGTGTCGCATATTTGGGTAGAGAAATCAACAGAGATTTTTCTCTCTCTTCTATATATTTTGCTTGCTAGTAGTGTGATCTCTTAGTTTTGCAGCTTGTGCATGATACTAATCTGTGGATTGGGTTTGTTTTTCACCAATCACATCTGCAGAAAAACAAATGGGACTTTTTCCTTTTTCTCCTGCTTGAAGTCCTAGCAATGCTGATAACTGGTGGCGTCACTCTTGCAAGTATGTTTATAATGGAGAATGCCATTTTATTGTGATATTGTCTGGAGAAAATTTCCTACAAAAATGTAAACCATGTTTATATACCATGCAGGAGTCTTGAGTGACCCTTCAGCTCCATCTTCCTTTGGAGCATGGATGAGCCATCTCGCCACTAATCATGTGGGCGCATTATCCTTTCTGCTTGTGGAATTCTGCCTCTTCTTTTCAGTTGCTGTCTTAACAGCCATACAAGGATCACAGGTGAGTCCGCATATCTCTTTTCCTATCTGCACATCTTTGTTCCTCTTGCGTTCCAAATGATATCATCTCCAGAATTGCTTCAGTGGAGCTGGAACTCACTGAAAGTAGGCTAAATTTAGAGAGGATTAATCTGTTGTGGGATGTTTTCTTCATCCATGTTGAACATCCTATCTCTTTTTTCCCTTTACAGATATCAAGGAATATAACCACAAACGAAATGGCTAACGCACTGCGCTACAGCTACTTAAGAGGCCCAGGTGGTCGCTTTAGGAATCCTTACGATCTCGGCTGCAAAAGAAACTGCTCAGATTTCTTGCTGAAAGGTTATAACGAAGACATTGAGTGTAATGAAGATGATCCAACACAGAGTCAAGAGGGTATTAGTATGATGCAGATGCAGCGGAATTCAAACATTCAAAATGGCAATGGCCACGTCGCTATTGACGTACATAATTCACAGTCAGCACATGTTCATTCTTCCAATTGCAGCCATAGCCATAATAGTAAACACGTCAAGCCAAAGAGTGAGGGCATTCCTGTGGGTTTGGGACTAGGTCTTGGTCGCAACTCAGCCCGACCTGATGTACCTCCATGATACGTTTGTCCCAAATTCATGTGCATTTGTGTTGTAAGAACACGTTTGTGCCCATCGAGCCAATGACAAAATTGTTAAATTGTTCTCTGTTTCAGGTGAAGTTAGTGATTTAACAGAAATGGTTGTACATTATGTTTTCTGAGATGAGGAATGGAAGTTGGAACCACTGGATAATTTTTTGCTTTTCTCAAAATTTATCAAAATGCAAATTGATCGTCGCAAACACATCATTACAGGTTACAGTATATGTAACAACGAATTACAAGATAATGGCTACTTTAATGCCTCCGCACAAAAACTTTAGGGAGGTCTCACGAAAAGGAAAAGAACAAAAATAAGAGCCAAGTAGTAATGTTGTGTATGAGTGAAAATATTCCACGCCAAACGAAAAGCAATGAATAAAGTCACAACCCACCCTCTCACCCTGCACGATATGCATCTCTGCTTCACTCCTTGCCAAATCAATTGTATGAATGTTACATAACCAAAACCGGACATATATGGATATATGTTTCTTCTGTCTACAAAAATTCGAATTTGAAATCCTGTATCACTACCAAAGACCTGCAAAAGATATCTTTGTGCTTAGATGACTAAAAACTCAAGTGGCATCCAGAATTAGAAGATTTTGGTTCAGGTCAAATATATAAAAGCATTGCCTTATAACAGTTGCAATTGGTAAAATAATAGTTAGGTGGTTATGACAGAGGATACGATGTATTGAAACAATGTGAACGACTCTGATTAAATTATTTCAACATCTTGAACCAATGCACCTAATCATAGAGTTTAGAGGGTCAGATCTAACACTGGCCAACAGCATTATTAGTTCCTTAAACCTATTCCTAGATCCTCTTTGGCAGTTACCAAACTAATACGAATAGCCTTTTAAGTAGAATTGCAAAACAGGTTCTACAATACTGTTATATATGTACCTTGAAATGAAACTTGATCAAGAAAATAACTGAAGTCATTGTGTGCCACTTTGTCATGGATCAACAGCGTTGGATTCCTATATTTGACACATGGAATATATTTTCAATCCTCCTCTTTAATATCTCTTCCAGCTGGTCTGAAGGGATTCCATTTCTCCATTGGTTTGCTTCAGATATCTCGTTAAATATCTCTCTTAAATCTGCGGTAATGAAAGAGGATCATATTATATATCATGGCTTATGTTTTCAAGATCAATATTAAGCTTGAACTTAAAGTACCTCGTAAAGTATTATCTGCCACATATTCTTCACTAGTCACCTCAGCAAAGTCGTCTCCACTAATTCCAGCCGACTCAAATTTCTCCATTGCAGCTTCTAAGTTGTCTCGCCAATTTACTAACTCAAGTTTGCACTCCATAATTGCCCGCTCGTAAAGTACGGCACACAGTAAAACATCTAGCCACGACTTTGACTCTGATTCTTCATCTGCTGGGTCATCTTGAGTTGAGCTAGCCGCTACTTTGGATTTCAGCTTTTTCAACCCTTCCATAGACTTTCTGATATTTGTTTCGGCGCTTTCATAAATCTGTACTACAGCTGCATATGGCCATGTCTTCAAATCATGGTGACTGACAAGAACATAGTACCATGAAAGTCTTGCTTCCTCAAACTGCTGGAGACCTAGCGCCAAAAAGACTTCAAGCAAATCCGGCTTTATTTTCATGGCCTTTTCGTATGTCTCTTTTGCTTTTGCATGCTCCTTTTGAACATATTCATAAGCAGATTTAACTTGTTCGGAAACAGATTCTCCAGAAAGATCTTGTAAGAGGCTCAACCTTTTCCCTGCCCCTGACATGTACACATTTCCCAACTTTACCAATGATCGTGCTGCCACTACCTGGAACTGCTGAGCCGCTCTGTCAAAAGGCCCTTGAGCTTCATCAGATGTTGCCATCTCCTCCATAGCTTCTGAATTAAGTTTCATCCCAAGTTCTTGAAGATTCAATGTATCAGAATCAATCTTGGCCTGGATTTTGAAAAGCCTAGCAAATTCAATCATCCAATCTTCAATTTTACGCGTACCTTGTCCAATTACCTTTGATTTAAAAGATTCAGCCGTTATTTTGATCTTTTTCATCTCCACTAATCTTCCAAAAAAGGGATCCTGCTCAGGACTAACTTCCACTACATATAACCTCATAGTGTCCTGTGACTTTGCTGACACCTCACTCATTCTTAGCTCTTCATCTGTTGTGATGGTCACTAAATCTCCTTCTTGGTCCTTGTACTTTATACGAACTGCCCTTAAGCCAGGGAAACGCTCGTGAACAACTTCCCTGAGCTGAAAGAGAGTGCAATTTAAAGGCAATTTAGCCCTTCTTATATCTTCAGAATACACAAGTTTCACATTCTTCTTTAAATCTTCAACACTTGTATCCAAAAGTTTCTCCTCAATGATCACTTTTTCCTGTTCTTTGCTCGTATCACTTCTCTTATCCGGCTGTTTCCCTTTTCCTTTCTTTTTGCTCTGCTTATCTATAATATTTTCCTCTCGCTTTTCATCTGCAACACTGTCCTCCTTCTCTTCCGTCTCTGCATCCTCACCATCACTCTTCTCTACCCCCTGATTGCTCTTCAACTTTCTCTTCAACCGTGCCTTGAATTCTTCAGCCCACAGTGCAGGGGAAACCTCAACAGGCTCAACGTAATCCGGAGACAGCTCTATCACTGAATCTTTAACCCTTAACCCTTTACTCTCCAAAGTCCTCTTAAGCTTCTCGCGAATATCAGATGCCATAGGATTATTCGGATCCAATTCCAAAACCATACACACATCCTTCAAAGCCAAATCTAACTTATTCAAAGCCTCATAACATCTTGCCCTCTTCAACAATGCTTTACTATGATCAGGAGTAATACTAAGAGCTAAATCACATTCATTGACTGCTTTCGCATACTCGGCTGGATCCATTTGCATATAACAAGAAGCCATATAAGCTCGAATATTAGACACCTCTAAATGATCCTTAGGAAGTAAATTGATTGCTCCCTCATATTTCAACATCGCACGTTCATAATCTCGCCTTTGAAATAACTTGTTACCTTCTTCCTTCAAACCTTGTGCCATCAAAACAGAATCAAAAGAAGTTTCAACCTTTGAATCATCCACTTGACTATGGCTTGTTCCTGCATCGGTAGATGCCTCCTCAATATCCTCTACTAACTTTCCTTTAAGCTTCTCCATGATTCCAAAACTCAAGACTAATAATTCGTTATTCACCCGAAAGATTTCTACTTGAAACTCAACATGAGATTATATCGAATTCATGTGAGCTTCAAGCTAATTGCAACAGGTCCGTCTAACAATGGAACAGTCAATAAAAAAAACCCCTACAAATGTCAAGTATAAATCACAAAAAGGCCCTATGGATTAGAGAGACAGAACACGAAACGTGTGTCTACCTCTTTTGGATCGAGAGATCCTAAATCTGAAAAGAAACGGCAAAATTCACCGAGCTGTGTCTGGAGGAGATTGTGTAATCTGAAATGGGTTTTCACGGGAAAGAGAATTGAAAGTTTCCAGGAAAAGATTGGGGATGAAGAAGAAGAAGACGAAGGATGAAGAAGAAGATTGGACCATGTGGATGTGGCTCTGTAAGGAGATTATATCTTTGTCCTAAAAGACACGACAAAGGGTGTAATGTAATCGTAGAGCCACCACCCTTATAAAAACTATATATTAGTGCATTATTTAAATATGAAAAGGAGGAAGAAAGAAGAAATAATAGTAGAATCGAATTTATTTCACTTTACTTTTGCTTACATGTGTCGAATCTCTACTTTACAGCGAATTAACCACTTTCAAAATGTATGACAAAATAAAAGTAAAATTAAATTTTAAAATTAAAAAAAGAGAATTGTACGATAATCTTCTTTCCTCATCACCTTTATCCTAAATCATCTTCTTTCTAAACCATCTTCTTTCCTTATCCTGAACCATCTCCTTATCACAATTTCCCTCTTTTTTCTAAAAATCTCGGAACCCTATTTTTTTTCTGAACAAATCTCTGAACACAACCTATTTCATCGTTTTACAAATCTTCTTTCTCTCTAACAAATCATCATTTGTTGTCTCGTTTTGTCATCTCCAATTACCCAACCTGGATTATCTGTCTAACGGTCTCTTCTGATTCTCTTGTTACTTTCCTTACATGGGTTTAATTTGTCGGTCTTAGGCTTTGATGGTAGCTTTTCTTTTACTCCTATGATGGGTTTTTGAGATTGGGTATTATGAGTTAAACAGTTTGGATTGAAAGGTTGTTGCTTGCTTGGAAGATGTATCTATATCTGTGAAGAGTAAATGCATTTGGATGATGAGTTTATCAATTAGGGTTTTTTCTTGTTCCTTTTGTTCTGGGTTTATCAATTAGGAGATGCGTTTTTTTTCTTGTTTTTTCCCCATACTTTTAGGATTTTGATTGATGTTTGTTTGTTTATGTAGATGGTGAGTCCAATTGATAACCTCTCAAAAATATTGTTTGCTCGAGGTCATGAACCAACGGGAGCAAAAAAAAGTGAATGTTTACATTTACAAACAATATTGGCTTGCTGTCACTGAGTTCTTGGACAAAAATCCTGTGCAAAAGAAGATTTTACTTGCATCACAGTTTGGGTATCTCATCAAGAACTGTTTCCGGGTGGCAACATCTGCTCCGTTGCTCCACTTTATGCTTTCCTGACAATTGGTGACACCAAATCCTCATGAAGTGTGGATGGTGTTTGGAGGAAAACCATTGAGGTTCTCGCTGACCGAGTTTGCTACGGNTTTACAAACAATATTGGCTTGCTGTCACTGAGTTCTTGGACAAAAATCCTGTGCAAAAGAAGATTTTACTTGCANTTACTTTCGTCACAGTTTGGGTATCTCATCAAGAACTGTTTCCGGGTGGCAACATCTGCTCCGTTGCTCCACTTTATGCTTTCCTGACAATTGGTGACACCAAATCCTCATGAAGTGTGGATGGTGTTTGGAGGAAAACCATTGAGGTTCTCGCTGACCGAGTTTGCTACGGCTACAGGCTTGAACTGCCCTAAATCTCAGGTTCGATGTAACATTATTCCAAAATGTATAGCCAACTTTATATCCAACTGTATATCCGACTTTATATCCAACTTTATATCCAACTGTATATCCAACTCTATAGCCAATTTTGTAACTGTACATATGCTCTCATATCTTGTATTAACTATCTTTGTTGTTAACTTACAGGGTCTATCCGTTTGCAATAAAGACCCATCTGACATGACAAACGTAAACTGTTGGGCTGATCTGTTTGATAAGGAAAAGGATATACAGAAGTGGCTTTAGGGTCGTTTGAAAGTTAATATGGTCAATGATTCTTTGCTCAGGCTGTAGCACAATGATCTCGTGCGCCGAAAGACTAACACAAAGACCAACCCATCTTCTTTCTATGAGTATCTTGATGAGGAAGAAGATTCCCAAGAATGTTTTAGACTATGCCATCAAAGAACGCCAATGGTTTACAGAAGTGGATTTTCTGTACTGCCCACACTCATAGAAAGAAGATGGGTTGGTCTTTGTGTTAGTCTTTCGGCGCACGAGATCATTGTGCTACAACCTGAGCAAAGAATCAACGACCATGTTAACTTTCAAATGACCTAAAAGCCACTTGCAAAGGCATTACCAATTGTCATAAAAACATGTGCATCAAACGCCGAAATGGAGGCATACTTTGATTCGCCCTTTGACATTGTCTGTTGCTGCGGCGATTGGAAGATAAAAACCCGATGTATATTGTTAGTTATAATCGTCACTATGTTATGTTACGTAGTTAACTACTGCTAATTTGTATAAGTTCCTTTGAATATGAAATTGCAGAATCAGAAGGCCTAGGTGCTCTACACTTACTCGAATTGCATGCTCTTAGGGAACTTAAGAATATCGACAAGATAGGTGACTTATCACTGTCAGAGGCCGGTAAGAGGTATGCTTGTGCTTTATATGAGAAACATTTTGGTGTTTTATCATAGACATCAGTTCCATTTTAATCTATGTATCAGTTTCGTTTCCAATGATTTGTGTTTGAGATATTGTGTTGTGGGTTTAAGATAACTACAAGCTAACTATATAGTTAGCTCCTTTAGCCAAAATACATATCCACATAAGAACAAAGCTAGCTATATAGTCTTCTATATAGACAGTTTTGTTGTCAACGTACATAGCCCTGAAAGAAGATAGTTCCACCATAAAAACTTTTCAAATTCTATGATTTCTTATGCTAAAAATATAACAAATTATTAATAAACTTTGTTGAATATGTTGACAAATTTATTGGAGTATAATGTGAATTATTTAGGATCCGACATCGTGACTACAAATTCAAGCGACTATATAGCATACTATATAGTTAGCTCTTTAGCCAGAATACATATCCATAGAAGAACAAAACTAGCTATATACCCTACTATATAGACAACTTTTTTGTCGACGTACATAGCCCTGAAAGAAGATAGTTCCACCATAAAAAGTTTTCAAATTCTATGATTTCTTATGCTAGAAACATAACAAATTATTAATGAACCTTGTTGAATATGTTGGTAAATTTATTGGAGTATAATGTGAATTATTTAGGAGCCCACATGGTGACTACAAATTCAAGCGACTATATAGCATACTATAAAAAGTTTTCAAATTCTATGATTTCTTATGCTAGAAACATAACAAATTATTAATGAACCTTGTTGAATATGTTGGCAATTTTATTGGAGTATAATGTGAATTATTTAGGAGCCCACATCGTGACTACAAATTCAAGCGCACATAGTCATCCAATAACCACAAACAACACATGAAAGTTTTTAAACTGGGAAACTACAATTAAAGGGTTATACAAAACAATCAAGTTCACTCTTTGTGCAAAATATGTCCACCAAATAGAAAAAAGATAGCGATGCAAGATAGTTCACAATCACGCTTTGTAAGCGCATACTATCACAAAATCATTATTTCCTATCTCTAGCAAAAGATAAATTTTTGGTACTACACATCCAATCAGAGACCCAACGCCGGTTCCCTAAGAGGCATCTTGCACGAAGCCTTGTTGTGTCCATGACGAAGGCATCTTTTGCATAGTCGGACTCCTTTCTTCGCCCGACGCTGAATTAGGATGCCACAACATATAAGTATCTAACTCATAAAGTTTACTATATAGTCGACTATATAGTAGACCATAATCAAACATTGGGTCTGAATTCACCATATCTAACCTATCAAGTTGGCTATATGGTCCTCTATATTGACAGATCCAGTTTTGAGTAAATACCTTGAATTCTCCAGCTGACAGGATTCTGGCCTTCTTAGGACGCCCAGGTGGACGGCACGTTACAGGCGGGTTCGACTCACCCATCTCAACTGCGGCCATGACCCCCGGGTCCTCGCTAGCTGCTGGTACGGGGTTAATACTCCCCTCGTAAGCGGTACGTANCTGCGGCCATGACCCCCGGGTCCTCGCTAGCTGCTGGTACGGGGTAAATACTCCCCTCGTAAGCGGTACGCCAATGACTTGTGGAGTAGACACCCCCAACAAGTTTCTCAGTTGGCATTTCAACATGACATGCTGCTGCTAGCGCATGGCTGCAAGGGATCTGAAGCATATTAAACTCGCGGCAGCTGCAAGTTTTCCCCTACATTGTAACAAAGATATATAGTTATATACTTTACGTTGTATAGTTTATTATACAGCGGGCTAGAAAGATGACTACAAGAACATTAACTGTAGGTTATGTATCTACCTACGGAAAATTAGGTGAATATTACGTACCTCTAAATCCACAAGGAATGCCTCTCCATTCTTGTTTTGAATCTGGAATTCATCAGGGTTCAACGGATTGACTATCATTGCGGTTGAGGAAAAGAAGTTGGCTTCCATCTTTTCGCGAACCTTTGTAGTCACAGAGCACTTCTCTTTTGCTGTTGCATCTCGACGCCTAGCAAACCATCCCATCAAACTAGTTCTAAGCGATTCGATCATTGATACAATTGGGAACTCACGCCCTTCTTTAAGGACATTGTTTAGTGACTCCGCAATGTTAGTTGTCATAAACATTGTACCGCATGCCAGGGAAGTGAGAATGTGTCTAGTGTGAGTATCCTAATTTCCGGAGATAATCTGCACAATCTTTGCTAACTGCCTCAAGCTCTGCAAAGACTTTGTAAAATTCGCCAATTTGATACTTCCGAGCAGCGAGAGCCATTAGAGAAGGGAGCCTTTTCCCCTTAAATTTCACAGCAATATTCCGGGCCAGGTGGACCACACAAGCACCGTGCCTGGGTAGATGATACACCTAGAGGGAAAATCAACCAACATTTAACACAATACACAGAACATATAGTTGGCCATATAGCTGGCTACAAACACTATAGTCGGCTACATAATAATGCAGTTCAACAAAGCTATAGTTTGGTCAGGAACCATACCTTTTCTAGACCACAATATATGCTTGAATAGCGGTCTGAGACAAAAACCAAACTGCCTTCATCAGGTATTATTTGTTGAAGGCAGCGGAAGAACCATTCCCATGACATATCATTTTCGCTATCAACAATTCCATAAGCGATGGGAAAGATCTAGAAATTTCCATCTTGAGAACTTGCAGTCAACATGCATCCTCCATATCTACCATGAAGATGTGTGCTATCTATTAGTATCACCCGTCACATGTATTTCCACCCTTCGATAGACGCACTGAATGCCAAAAATAGATATTTGAACGTAGGTGTGCCATTGCGGCCCTCATCCACCTTGAGTTCAACCAAGGAACCAGGATTAGCTTTCACAAGCCTACCTATATATGATGGTAGCAGCGCGTAGCTCCCTTTAGCTAAACCCATTGCATTATCCATTGCTAGTTCGCGGGAGCGCCATGCCTTCCAATAACTGATATTAATTTGAAATTCATCNATTGCCTTATCCATTGCTAGTTCGCGGGAGCGCCATGCCTTCCAATAACTGATATTAATTTGAAATTCATCGCGCATTATTTTCCTTATCTCACATGCTCGTGGGCCTGCCTTACCTCCAAGGAAACGTTTTCTCATCATCTCGCCAATCACTTCAATTGTTGCTTGTCGGTGATAACGTCTCCTCTCATCGATTGAACAACTATGCATCAAAGTGGCTTTCTTAATCTGAAAATTTCCAGTGTCGTCGATCATTGCTGCATAAACACGCCATGGACAACTCTTGCTAATACACTTCATTGTGACATCAGCGGGTGTTGATTGTGGTGTCTTGAAATGAAATTTCCTATTTATGGCATGTATCGCCATCTTGAGTTTGAAGACTTCTTTGCTTCGGAAAACTCGCCCAACGTAAATCACATTCCCTTCGTAGTCAATATCCGAAAATGCCCGATCAATACCTGCAATCATCAAAACAAATTTTTTTGCATACATGTCATGATGATATAGTAGGGGATTATGTAGCTGACCACAGTGTCACATATACCAACAACATAAACGACCATGTAGCTGACTAGGTAAAAAGCAATCATTAACACTGAAAAATATGAGACGCAGGTAATGCACCTTCTTTAACATTGTCATAAAAAACTAGAGGTGCATCCGGAGGAGTCTCCGGATTGGAAAGTACATATGCCAACGCTTCGTCGCCACACTTATACAGCCTGCACGGTCGTGTTCGTATTTCCTCATCAGTATCACCATCTGTTCCAGAGTTGTCCAAGCTCAGGCCACAAGGCCATTTGTGAGAGCACTCACCAACCTCACGTACAACCGGGACAGGATCCTCCACCGCAAGTTCGTCAGTGTCCATTAAAGCATAGCGATGCCAATTACCTTCTTCAGACTCACCATCGTACACCTCTTCTTGTGGCATTTCCTTTCGAACACAACTTGCCCCTCTTGTTATGGGTACACCTGTTCAACCAGAGTTTAAAAATGGTTACATATTAGATTAGTTATAGGTACAAGTCAATTACATATACATTTCACCAAATAGACACTTACGACTATATACAGACTATATAGCCAACTACATAGTCGACTTACGACGATATAAAAGACTATATAGCAAACTACGATATAGCTTATAGCCAATATAGACCATATAGTATAGTATATGGTACAATTTATAGACATTATCAATAACAGACTTTATAGCCAACTATATAAGACCCAACTATATATTTCTACTATAGTATACTATGTAGCCAACTATAATATAGGTACAAGTCAATTACATCTACATTTCACCAAATAGACACTTACGACTATATAAAGACTATATAGCCAACTACATAGTCGACTTACGACTATATAGCCAGCTAAAATATAGCTTATAGCCAACATAGACTTTATAGTATAGTATATGGTACAATTTATAGACATTATCAATAACAGACTTTATAGCCAACTATATAAGACCCAACTATATATTTATACTATAGTAGACTATGTAGCCAACTATAATATAGGTACAAGTCAATTACATATACATTTCACCAAACAAACACTTACGACTATATAAATACTATATAGCCAACTACATAGTCGACTTACGACTATATAAAAGACTATATAGCTTATAGCCAACATAGACTTTATAGTATACTATATGGTACAGTTTATAGACATTATCAATAATAGACTTTATAACCAACTATATAAAACCCAACTACATATTTCTACTATAGTAGACTATGTAGCCAACTATAATATAGTTTATAGCCAACATAGAGTTATAGTACAGTTAATATGCATAGTTTATAGACATCGTCAATAATAGACTTTATAGCCAACAATATAAGACCCAACTATATATTTCTACTATAGTAGACTATATAACAAACTATATTTCCCCCTACCAATTGATTCCTTATTCTTACCTTCATTATTGCTTCCAGATTCCCGAACAGTAACACACAGATTCAGCTTCTCAATGTGACTGAAAATCGACTCAAACATGTCCAGATCGTCATTGGTATACCTCATATTTTACCGGTTTTTATCATAATAAATATATAATTATT
>OVAP01000185.1:0-45708 GCA_900406295.1 Aurinia saxatilis | reverse complement strand
TTCACTGCCACCGAAGTTGTGTTTCATACGAACTCGAGCATGTTTATATCAGTGTGTGTGATCTTTAGCCGATTCTGTTACAACTTTCGGACCAAACCGTTCTTTTGGTATTGTTTGTGGGAACTTTCCCTTGCTAGACTCCAGTTTTAGAGTTGGTTTCTATTAGTCTTTCTACTGATTTTTTCTCCTTTGCTAGGCTTAAACCTCTGTTTTTCTAATTTACTGTTTTCCTTTCTCTTTTGTTGTATCATTGTAAGCACTCCGGGAATCATATGGATTCGCCGGCTAAGCACTTAGGGACACTTTTTGTGTTCATTTGTACCACCTCTTGTTCTAATAAAATGTTCAGTGAAAAAAAAAATTTATAGGATACAAGTCAACAGTTTACCCGGGGTAAATAGTTAAATACTTAATTTGTATGATAAGCTATACTGATACATAGAGATATCGTTTGAAAAATTATTAACTATTTATTCTTAACATTTTTCAGATATTATCTTGGTAAGGTATTCTTTTACACACGAAAGAAAAAGATATTCTTTTAAATAAGTAATTTACCATTTTACCATCATAATATATATACATATATATATATATATATATATAACTGATTTTAATAGATAAATTATTCAAAGCTATTTTAATGTGTATACTTTAAAAAGACGAGAACATGAAAAATGAAATATGAGAAAATGAAAAAAAAAGGGGGAAATAGGAAACTTTTATGTGAACGTGTAAGAGAAGGGGGACACATGCATAAGTGGAAAGTGACCAATCCCTAACACACCTCATCTCCATATATCTTATTTATTATCATAATCAGCATTTTTTCTTGATCAGACCATGATATATATAACAAATTATTTCCAATAAATATGTTTTGGCAATACTTGGATCAACAAAAAACATTTAGTTGTCAAATGAAATAGTTTAAAAGTTGAGTTTAAATATAGTATCAGGACAAGAAATGTGAGTGAACAGAGAAGAGAATCTGTACTTGGATTTATCATTTAATTTGGGATTATATCGCGTGAATGTGACGCGCTTAACATCGTGAATGATTTTTTTATAAACATTTTAAAATATGAATAAAAATCGTGAATGATTAATAACATTTCGTTTTCATTAAATGGATGGGGAAAAGATTAAAATAAATAAAATATAGAAGTATTGGGGAAGAAGTTAGGGCTGAGGTTGATCAAAGCGTCACTAGTCTCGTGAGAGTGAGACTTTTGGACGGACACGAGCCCAATAGGGGACCCACGTGCTTTGCTTTTATTTTATAACTAAAAAGATGCAACCACCATCCCTCACTTCTCCCTCCTTTATTGTTTTCTTTACCACTCATTCATTTACTTTTTCCTCTTACTTTTTCCAATAAATTACTAATATTTTTTTTTTCTTCTAGCTCAGAGAAAAACACTGATTGATTGTGTGTCTTGAATCTTCTTATTTTCAAATAATTGAAAATGATCCAAAATTTTAATACCCAATCAATCCCTAAAGATAAATAATATATTATCAATTTATCATATAGACTACGAAATAGTGATAACCTAAAAAGTGAATAATAATCCTCCTAACTAACTAATACAACAGGATTTATAGTGAAATCATATACTCCCTCTATTTCTTCGAAAATACCGTTTTAGATTTATTTTCTGTTTCAGAAAAAATGTTATTTTTATTTTTCAATACAATTTTTAATGCTAATTTTCTATTTTAACCTCAAAACAAAGAAAAATATGAACAAACAACTTATTATTTAGGGGCATAACAAAATTTTTAATATGTTTTATTAATTTATGTACAAAAAATAAAAACGACACTCTTAAAGGAGTATAGCGGAATAAATATGATATGTACAAAAATATTTTTTTAAATAATAAGATCAATAGTCCTTGAGATTACCATAAATGTCTCAATCGATCATCATTTACAATCTTTTATATTACGTGATAGTCCTCTTTGACTCTTGATTTTAGTTAAAACATCTAGTCAAGTCTCTGTAATCTCCCTTTTTAGTATGGTTACATATTCATCTTTGTAAGATTAGTCTTTCAATCATTTTAGTTTTTAATAAAATTGTTAGAAAAAAAGAAAAAAGAGAAATCTTTCGTAAATATGTTAACAGTTCAAACTGTATACCCGCTTGTAATAGCCGGTTCTTTTGTACTTTAGACTTTTAATAAGACATGTATCTTTTAGCGTAAAAAAAATGTTAACAGTTCTAAGTTTTGACCAAGGTTCAAAAAATTGTTAGGCGGTTACTAGGTTCTTAGTATGGATCTAGTATTTAGAGGGATTAATCGGAGTCTAGGCGGGATCTAGGTATTAAACAACTATATAATTATTTGTATATTTTTATTGAGAAGATTGATATATATGTAAAATTTTGTAGTGAAATAGTAATATATTAGGTTATAAAAGATTAAAAATAAACAAATATAAAGAAAATTTCGGAGAAAATATTAAATAAAAACATATTTGAGCAAACAAAAGTAAGAAAAAAAATATACTAAAAATTATTATATAGTCGAACTCTACTCCACGTTTTACTTTATATTTTATTTTAATTTTGTTTCCGCTGATTTAAGTGACGTTGTAAACATTAAATCAAGAAATAATTACTAAATTAAACCAAATGTTAAACCGATCGCCTAAGACGATTTGATCGATTTTCAGACGATTTGACTGATTTTTAAGTGATTTAGACTGTTTAGATCGAACCATCAATTTTTTCACCAATTTTCATAAAATCGTTTCGGGTATAACCAATTTTTAGAACATTGGTTCTGACTGATTAGTTTAACGAACTTAATGGAGCATTTCCGTCGCCCTGCTATATGACATTTTGATTATGTTTACTATGGTCTATGGTCCATAGACTCTATTTTGGATATGCATAATCAGTTTTGTCGTTACGAGGCTTTTGTTAATTTAAGGAAATTAAATTCATATATAGTTTCCTTCAATTTATTTAGTTCTCGTGAGTCGTGACTTGTTTGTAGTAGACAAAGTATACAGTAATAAAGGTATAAAG
Source organism: Aurinia saxatilis (assembly GCA_900406295.1). Taxonomy (NCBI): domain Eukaryota; kingdom Viridiplantae; phylum Streptophyta; class Magnoliopsida; order Brassicales; family Brassicaceae; genus Aurinia; species Aurinia saxatilis. Next base: position 42,665 of record OVAP01000185.1, on the reverse strand, counting down.
AAAATACAAGCTAAACTAATACAGTATCAGAGAGAAACGTGTAACTCTTGCCTGAGGAGTTGCTAACTTTATGATACATCCTTACTCAAATACTTAATCCTCAGCAATTTGTTATATTTTCTGCAATTATTGACATAGTCCTGTGTTAATAACGTAACTAATTTTGTTGTTTTGAGAAGTGTCACGCATCAGAAGTTGAACCATAAAATTTACGAATCGAAATGACTAAACTACCAAACACACCATATTAATCATATACTGTAGTTCTTACAACTAACAATTTTTTATATTAACACTATATATACATACATAGATATTTATTTGGATGATAAAATATGTCACCATTAACACACATCATTTGATTATATTTGTTTCAGTTAAAAAACTATGATTTGCTTCAATCTATAACAATGTCTTTTTTATATATAAAAAGAATCCAAACCTCGATTTTCTAATCGATTTGAATCCAAAACAAAACAAATATATAATATTTTTTTTATTCTATGCAAAGATTAGTTTGAAATTGGAAATAATAAAATTCACTTTTCTCCAAATGGATCCTTGCGACCAAGTGAGTTTATCAACACTTGATACCATTTTCAATATTATACAAAACAGATTTAGGCGAACTTTGAAATGTTCCACTCCAAACAGATCTAGGTAGAAAATTGAATTGTTTCACGTCAAGACAAGTTCTGATCTTTTGATGTTAATTGAAAACTATTTTTTTCCGGGTGTCTTTGCATTGAACTCCAGAACTTTATCAAATATTGTTTTACTATAACAAATAGATCTATTTATATCTGATGAATATGAAATAAAATATATTTGTTTATAGACTGTTATTTTCATGTTTATAGGTTTTAAAAAATGTTTTAGTAATATAATATTTTAATATAAATCTGCTTTATTTGTTTTTAAAGAAAAAACTTCTGGATCCATCACTGGATAGAGGTATAATTTTGGTGTCTTGAATATTATAGATGTTAGTTTCACTTTACGTGTGGTGATGGTGAGACGACAGTGTTTGTGCTTTGGACGGGATTGATGTCAAACGTGCGACCTCTTTAAAAATTACTAATCCACAAACTCTCTCATTAATTGCCCATCCTGCATCGAAATCTCCCCCTAATCTTTAATCCATTTAATAATTTTTTATTTTATATATATATATCATTTTATTTTTAAAAAAACTTAAATCTTTATGTTACTTACTTTTAAGCTATATTGTACTTTCCTTTGCCATTATTTAACCCCCCCCAATAATTCACCCCCATTCCGATCTACCTGCTCTTTAGTAGCAACTACCAATCTTAAAAAAATAAATTGAAACCTATTTTAATGGAAAAGTTGGTTACATACTTGCATTTTTATATACGATCATCAAAGATTTAAACTTTGTCTAAATTATGTTCCCATCTCCACAATCATAGTCAATGCAACTGGTTCTTTCTTGTATAAAAATTTAAAACTAAATTTCACTTTTTTTTGTATTAATTAAGATATTTTTATATTCGTATATTCTCTTAAACCCAGAATTATAGAGGAGTATATAATTCTGTTTTAAGAGTCATTCGAATAGGCAATCACTAAATTTTATTTGAGTACTCAAATTTTATATCCTCAAATTTATCAAATGTGCACAACCAATCATACACTAAAAATTAACCCGTATTGAAAAAAGTTAAAAAGAGAATAATTCTGTCAATACGAATGATAATGTTCAGCAATATGTTGGACCAAAAAACGTTATAATATGGAAAAGTATAAGTCTTTTTCTTCTTCTTTTTTTATTATATATAATGAAATCTCACCGAATTATAAAAAAATCCGCTATATCGTAGTGTCTCGCGAGTCATATCATATCTCGCCTTCTCTCTCTCTTTATACGAGTTGAACATTTCTGGATCACGTGATATTCGAGAAGTTAAACGCATCTCAAGAGCAAATGTCATATCCGTAAATACCAGTCAAACTCAAGGGTAAAGACTCAACCGAAAAGCTTTGTCGTGCCACGAGGGATCTGAAGACAAGTCCTGACACACTGAATGAAACTCCAACCGTCCGATCTCCGTCCATCCGCGCCAACTCACGAAATCAACGGCTACCAAAAACAATCCGAGATGTAGAGGATCACACCTCCTTGGAGTACAGCTGGCAACTAATATTCCGAGCCGGTAACGTCGAGAAATGTAGCCGATTAAGTCGTGACAATAAGCGTATCAGCTTATCACACAGTTAGCTTTTCAAAGAGTGATAAGTAGAAGAACTTATCGAGCATCCAATTATCTGTCACCTTCTCTTATTAAAATCTCCATTTCTGCAAGTTTTAATGTCCGTATATATATTTCCAAGAGAGAGAAAAATCCCTTTTCTCTAGAGATAAAAGAAGAGAGAAGGAAGAAGCAAAGTTTTTTGTTTCCAGTTTGCTTTTTTGGGTTATAAAGAGAGAAAAAAAGAGTCCAAATATCAATCTTTTCTCTCTCTCTCTGGTCTTCTTCTTCTTCATCGATCTCTTCTTCTTCATGGTAAGTGGAATCTTCAACAAATTTCAGATTTTTATATTACCCTTTTACCCTAGCTTTTCTGGGTTTTGCTTTCTTTTTTTCTCTGATAATAATTATATAAAAAGATTCTCCTTTTTTGTTCAGCTATTTAATTCGATCGGCAAATTTCAGGAAGACCTAATTTTTTTTGTTTTTGAGATGTAGGTTTGGTCTGTAGTTTAAAGTTTGTGTTTTTATTTTATTTTTTTTGGATAATTTTGGAATCGAGATTTTAGCTTGTTTGAGTCATTTTCGTGTATTGTTATTTTATAGATCTGGGGAAAGTTTTGGTGAATCTGAGTTGAAAAAGTCTTGAAGGAGTGAGAGAGACATGTCTTCTCTTAGTAGAGAGCTCGTGTTTTTGATTTTACAGTTTCTCGATGAGGAGAAGTTTAAAGAGACTGTTCACAAGTAAGCTCTCTTTTTTTATTTCACGAGTCTCCTTTTGATCCATTTCCTTAACTCTTTGTGTTGTTGGTTTTAATGAATGCATTGGTTTTGTGATGGTGGTTTTAGGCTTGAACAAGAATCTGGGTTTTTCTTCAATATGAAGTATTTTGAGGATGAGGTGCATAATGGGAATTGGGATGAGGTTGAGAAGTATCTCTCTGGTTTCACTAAAGTTGATGATAATCGATACTCCATGAAGATTTTCTTCGAGATTAGGAAGCAGAAGTACCTCGAGGCTTTGGATAAGTAAGTGATAGTGGAAATGTTTGGGTCTTCTTTTCGATAAATGTAATGAACAGAGAAAGAGCTTGGTTTGGTTTGTTGATTGAGCTGGTTATTGTTTTGGTAGGCATGATCGTCCCAAGGCGGTGGAAATACTAGTGAAGGATTTGAAAGTATTTTCAACATTTAATGAGGAACTGTTTAAGGAGATAACACAGCTCTTGACGTTAGAGAATTTCAGGTAAAGTCATATTGGTTTATTGCAGTCTAAAGCGTGTTTTTTCAGAGTGGTAGCTCAAAAGAAAGAGAATGCAGAGGATTTAATGTTTTTATTTTGATGACCTATTAGGGAGAACGAACAATTATCCAAGTATGGGGACACCAAGTCTGCAAGAGCTATCATGTTGGTGGAACTCAAAAAGCTTATTGAGGCGAATCCATTGTTCCGTGATAAATTGCAGTTTCCTACTCTAAGAAATTCAAGGCTGAGGACTTTGATCAACCAGAGGTGAAATGCTTTGTCCCTTAATCATTTTGTCTTATTCAATAAAGATGTTGGCATTAACTCATTTTAACATTCGTGACTGCATCATTTGCAGCTTAAACTGGCAACATCAGCTTTGTAAAAATCCAAGGCCAAATCCGGATATAAAGACTCTTTTTGTGGATCATTCATGTGGCCCTCCAAATGGTGCACGGGCTCCATCGCCTGTGAACAATCCACTGCTTGGAGGATTACCAGAAGCTGGAGGATTTCCTCCTTTAGGCGCACATGGGGTAAGTTAACCTCTGTCTTTTTTATTTATTTTTTCTTGAGGCCAAGTGTTTGATTATCTCTATGTCTACAGCCATTTCAACCTACGGCCTCACCTGTTCCAACACCTCTTGCTGGTTGGATGTCTAGTCCATCCTCTGTCCCACATCCAGCTGTGTCTGCAGGAGCCATTGCTCTTGGTGGTCCATCGATCCCAGGTACGACCTGCATATTAAGTGTATGTTTCTTGATATAAACTACGTATGATCTATGCAACGTACTTACAGTGGAGGTCCTTTCGTATTTGTTATAGCGGCATTGAAGCACCCGAGAACCCCTCCTACTAATGCTGCTTTAGACTACCCCTCGGCAGATTCTGAACATGTCTCGAAAAGAACAAGGCCTATGGGGATCTCTGACGAGGTGAATCTAGGTGTGAACATGTTACCGATGTCATTTCCAGGGCAGGCCCATGGTCATGCTCCAGCTTTCAAAGCACCTGATGACTTGCCCAAGACAGTTGCCCGAACTTTGACCCAGGGCTCATCTCCCATGAGCATGGATTTCCATCCAATCAAACAGACTCTGCTTCTAGGTTTGTTTCTCGCTATGTATATATGATTCCATGCAATAATGTTAATGATTATGGGCGAATATTTACTTGATTGTGTTGTTGTATGCAGTTGGAACAAATGTAGGGGATATTGGGCTGTGGGAAGTTGGTTCTCGGGAAAGATTAGTACAGAAGACCTTCAAAGTTTGGGACTTGAGTAAATGTTCAATGCCTCTGCAGGTGCCAATTCACAGCAACAACAAATAACAATATTAGTATATGCTATGGATCTACAGAACTGAATTATTTGTATCTTCAGGCTGCTCTCGTGAAAGAACCTGTCGTTTCCGTCAACCGTGTCATATGGAGCCCTGACGGTGGCTTGTTTGGTAAAGAACCCACTTTTAAATTCATATATACCCAAGAAGGTGACTTTATAGCTCATTGCAACGTTCTCAATTGCAGGAGTTGCCTACTCGAGACATATTGTACAACTATACTCTTATCACGGAGGTGAAGACATGAGGCAACACCTTGAGGTCGGTCTCATAACATTCACAAGCCTCTCTTTTTTCCCTTGGAGATTGTTGTAATATTGGGATTTTTTCAGATCGATGCTCATGTTGGTGGTGTGAATGATATTTCCTTCTCGACTCCAAACAAGCAACTATGTGTCATAACCTGTGGTGATGACAAAACCATCAAGGTCTGGGACGCTGCTTCAGGTGTCAAAAGGCATACTTTTGAAGGCCATGAAGCTCCTGTTTACTCTATCTGTCCTCACTACAAGGAAAACATTCAGGTAAGTGTAGCCAGCTATCTAGATCTCCCTCCCTTCCACCACAGGTTTTAGGTCTTTGATTTGTTAGTTTTTTCTTCTTGTCTTCAGTTCATATTTTCGACAGCTCTTGATGGGAAAATTAAGGCATGGTTGTATGACAATATGGGTTCTCGAGTTGACTATGATGCACCTGGTCGCTGGTGTACTACAATGGCTTATAGTGCTGATGGAACTAGGCTATTCTCCTGTGGGACAAGTAAAGATGGAGAGTCTTACATAGTTGAATGGAATGAAAGCGAAGGAGCTGTTAAAAGAACTTATCAAGGATTTCACAAGCGTTCTCTAGGTGTTGTGCAGTTTGATACAACTAAAAACCGTTATCTAGCTGCGGGTGATGATTTCTCCATTAAATTCTGGGATATGGACACTGTACAACTTTTAACTACCATTGATGGCGATGGAGGACTCCAGGTACGTGAATAGAGAAATGACTTTTTTGGAAACTTATCAGATAGTATTCTTTTAGAGCTTCTTCTTAAATTGCGCTTCTGTTATCAAACTAGGCAAGCCCGCGAATCCGGTTTAACAAGGAAGGCTCTCTCTTGGCCGTGTCTGGAAACGAGAATGTGATTAAGGTTATGGCAAATTCAGATGGTCTAAGGCTATTGCACACTTTTGAGAACTCATCTGAATCCTCCAAGGTACTTAAACCTAAGCTAAGCTTTAAATTAGTTACCCCCAAGTGAAAATGTCTCCAACGCTTCATTTCTACATTCGCAGCCTGCAATAAATAGTATTGCAGCAGCAGCAGCTGCTGCTGCAACGAGTGCTGGACTCGCAGATCGTTCAGCCAGTGTAGTTTCCATCCAGGGAATGGTAGTAAATCGATTTTTTTGTTATTTGAATTCTTTCATTCTTTGTTTATAGTGTATTTACATCATTAATCATTTTTTGAGTGAATAGAATGGGGATTCGCGGAATATGGTGGATGTGAAGCCAGTGATTACAGAAGAGTCAAATGATAAGTCTAAGATATGGAAGCTTACTGAAGTCAGCGAGCCTTCTCAATGTCGATCACTGAGACTTCCTGAGAATCTGAGAGTCGCCAAGGTATATTATAGACCTTTGTTTATCAGTGTGCTGAATTAGTTAGAGAGTTTTTTTTTCTGATGATGAAACCGATGATTTCTGCAGATATCAAGATTAATTTTCACAAATTCGGGAAACGCTATTTTGGCGTTGGCATCAAATGCTATTCATTTGTTATGGAAGTGGCAGCGGAATGACCGCAACGCAACTGGAAAGGTGAAAGTGACTCTCCTTTTGGCCAATTAATGATTTCCGTCTCTGAGGTCTACATCTGAATTTTCCACATTTGATTATGTAGGCAACAGCTACCTTACCACCTCAGCAATGGCAACCAGCAAGTGGCATCCTCATGACTAATGACGTTGCTGAAACCAATCCAGAGGAGGCGGTACCTTGTTTTGCTTTATCTAAGAATGATTCGTATGTAATGTCAGCCTCAGGTGGAAAGATCTCCTTGTTTAACATGATGACATTTAAGGTAATCTCACAAATGTTTACAAATAAAGTTTTTAACTGGTTAGTTTTGTTTCTCTATGTATTTTACTGGACTGTTATTGGGTAATAACTGCAGACGATGGCTACTTTCATGCCACCACCACCTGCTGCAACTTTTCTTGCTTTCCATCCACAAGACAACAATATCATCGCTATCGGGATGGATGATAGTACAATTCAGATTTATAACGTCCGTGTTGATGAGGTGATAATTCAAATTTTTGCTTTGGAGAATGTAGTAAAGAAATTGTGATTTGCTTGTTGAGATGTCAATAAGTTTCTTGTTTGCTCATGCAGGTGAAGAGTAAACTTAAGGGTCATTCGAAGAGAATTACCGGTCTTGCCTTCTCCAACGTATTGAATGTGCTGGTTTCGTCTGGAGCAGATGCTCAGGTGGCCGCCTTAAACCATTCTTATCTCTTTCAAAATCAAGGAGTCAAGATCTAGTCTTTTAAATGATTTGGTTTTCTTGCAGCTTTGTGTTTGGAACACAGATGGATGGGAGAAGCAGAGAAGCAAAGTTCTGCCACTTCCACAAGGAAGACCAAACACTGCACCTTCAGATACGCGTGTTCAATTTCATCAAGATCAAGCTCACTTCCTCGTTGTCCATGAGACACAGCTCGCCATTTACGAAACAACCAAGCTCGAATGCATGAAACAGGTATTTTAATTAGTCCACTTCTCTATATTCAGTATCCACAATGTATTGCACATGATAGATGATTGATGATTGATGATTGATGATTGCCTTGTTTCAGTGGCCTGTGAGGGAATCATCAGCTCCAATTACACATGCCACATTCTCATGTGATAGCCAGTTGGTCTATGCGAGTTTTATGGATGCAACGATTTGTGTATTTAGCTCTGCAAATCTAAGATTGCGTTGCCGAGTCAACCCTTCTGCGTATCTACCAGCTAGTCTCAGGTAAACAACATAGGGATCTTGAATTTTTTTAAAGAAATCATACAAGAAAACGGAGGAATGTTGATGAAGCTTTGCTTGTTCATTTGTGCAGCAACTCGAACGTACATCCACTTGTGATTGCAGCACATCCGCAAGAACCAAACATGTTTGCAGTTGGTCTCTCAGACGGAGGAGTTCACATATTCGAACCAGTTGAGTCAGAAGGTAAATGGGGAGTAGCTCCACCAGCTGAGAACGGATCAGCAAGCGGAGCAGCGGCCGCACCGTCGGTCGGAGCCTCTGCCTCTGATCAACCACAGAGATGATCTTTACCTCTCTGATTCTCTTTCTCCTTCTCAAAAGTCTTTCTTTTCTGTTTTTTTTGGTAGAAAGATTTGTTATCCAGAGATTCTGACATGTTTAGATGTAACATATATTCACAGCAATTTAGAATTAAAAGTTGGATAAAAAATTTGACTGATGTCTCCATCTCTTTTAGCCTTTTCTTAGATTTGATTTCCAAATAGATATCCTCTTGTGCCAGAAAAGATTTACATACATTTACAGGAGCATCTGTTTCATTTTTTGCTGTTAAGTACATAAACAAACCAAACAGACCCCAAAAGTTGACCACATAGAGTGCATCAAGACTCTTTGGTCCCACCTTCATAGCTTGAGAAAAGCTTTATTCACAGTTTCTTCTGCAAATAATCCGACGAAGAGCATAGTTCTGGACGATATATATACAAGGAACACACTGGCTTAGTCTGGTACCAGAAGAGATCGATATATTTACAGAGTTTGTAAACTTTTTGTTTCCCTTTGACAAATAACTTATTCGGGGCGGAAGCTGACTAAGTTTGGTAGATCGGTTGCTTGAAGCTTCCTGATGTCGTTAGCAGAGAGCTTGCAGGACTCCAAGGTCAGGGATCTCAGATTCTTCAATGGCTTCAGGTGACGTAGTCCTGATGTCGATACTCGGGAGTTTGAGACGTTTAGAGAGACCAGTCCCGTCAATCCTGCGGTTATTATGGGATCATGGTTCATGGTTCAGGTTTCAGGTACATATGATATATCTGATTGGAGTCAAGGACTGTATTTTTACCAGAAATCCACTCCAGTGTTCTGTCTGTGAGGTTGGAGTTCTGTGATAGATTGAGGAGTGTAAGGGATGAAAGATCTTTAATGTTCTTGACACCAGTATCAGTTAATCCACCACCACATATTTCTAGCGACTGCAGATTCTTCAGGTCTTGTATCAAAAGAAAACCAGCAAAAAGGTAAATATAGGAAGCAGAAGATGAGAAAATAGTGTTTGGAAAAGAAGCATTGAAAACTTACTTCGTAGGTGGTTTGTACCAGAATCCGTGATGCGAGCACCGAAGAGATCCAGGTGAGTCAACCCAGTCAAACCTACAACAAAAGGACAGAGGACATTTTGTCTTTTACTCGAGTAACCTGTAACCACATCATACAGAGGCAACTAATCTGTTGACAGTGTGTGGACTGAAAGAAGATCCATTGGAATGACTTACTTGTAAGGGCGGAGAGTCCAGCATCAGTAACATGACGAGCATCCAGATTCAGGGTTCGAAGGGATGACAAACCAGATAATTTTCGTAAACCGCTATCAGTCACAACTGTGAATGACAAGTTCAACGTCTCTAGATTTGACAGACCTATAAAGAGTAACATAAAGGCACTAACATATAAATTTTTCTGCGATCGGCATAGCCTAAAGATCAACAAAAAATTCAAAATGGAAAGGACAAAGGAAGGGAAGATGCTTTACCAGAGAGATGGCGAAGCCCATGGCTTCCTACTTCAGTATCGGACAACTCCAGAGATTTCAACGCAAGCAAACCTGAAACCATATAAGTGTGTTTGAATATCGGATAATCCGTGATGATCAGAAAAGCCAGTCGTAATCACCTGATAAATGTACCAGTCCTTCATCACCAATTCTACAAGAATCTAAGTTCAAGCTCTCCAACTTTGTCAAACCTGAAAAGGTGATCAATTTTAGTTAGCAATTTAGCAGTCATTTCTAAGATACCACCATATGGTGGAGAGAGATGAAACTAAAAAAAAGTTATAGCCCATATAAGAACATAGTAAGAAAGTGAGGCAACCTCTCAGGTGGACCAAGCATGAATTTGTAATGTTGTTCATGCCCAAGTTTAATATCTTCAAATTAATTAAATCTGAAAAGGAGTGTGAAAGAGAGTCATCTACAAGCAGAGAACTGAAGAGTTTTACGCACAGCAAAACAAGCATTTTCAGCTGCGAGGAAGTCAGGTAAAGCTTACCAGAAAACCTCTCAAACCCGCTGTCTGAAAAATTGCATCTATTGAGGTTCAAAAACATCAAACCTGCAAGAGCTATCGAAAAACAGAAGCAGAGCATCGCATGAGTTTATCTGGAAGAAATTCATGACATACCATCCAAAAACCATCAAACATCCAATTGACTGTATACAACCATAAATGGCTATACAAACCTGTGAGTGTGTCCAGGCATGCAGTAGTAACATGTCGGCACCCCTCCAAGTTCAATAAATTAAGGTTGTTTAGCCCTGCCGCAAAAATGTGGGACAAATGAATATAGAAGGACGAGTCACATAATTGATATAACTAAGGGTACAGTGAGAAGATGCGAGACAAAAAAATCAAAAACTACCTTTAAGGTAGCTGATACCAAAATTGGTAATCTTACTGCAGCAAATCTGTAAGCTCCTCAGATTTGTAAGTTCTGAAGCCAAAAAAAAATAGACACAACATGTATTGGGCTAAGTTCAGAATGTCTGCGAAGGAGAAGGATGCTCTTGTTACCTGAAAGGGGCTCCATGTCTGCATCCGTTATGCAGTTGCACCACTTTATGTTCAAGGACTCTAATTTGCTTAAATCTGGAAAAAGACAGAACTTCAGAGAAGCCAAGTTGGAGGAAGAAGAGACATAGTTTATTCAGGTGGAAGAATAGCATGCAGGACTGGTATCAGCATTTCAAAGCCAAAGCCAACCAATACCCAAATCTGTATGTTAAGGTAAACTGGCAATAATCACAAGGAATGGAAATAAAACATGTGGCTATATACCTCGTAGGTGAACAAGCCCACCGTGAATCCCAGGGCACTTCTCAAGATCTAGTTTCTTCATGTTAACCAAGTTGGAAAAGGCCCGCATGCCTTGTGCAGTGATTGCAGCATTTCTTCTGAAGCTCAAGTTTGTCAAATTTGAGAGGCCTGTAATTTTTTTGTGGATGGTTATTATTCGACTGAAATAAAAAATCCACCCGACAAATGAAAGAAAGTGCATCAGGAATAACTTTAATGCAACAGCTACAAAGTACTGCGAAAACTTTAAGAAACAACATAATAAAGTATGACACATTGCATCATACATATTACATAGAAGTGTTAGAAAATTTACCACTGAGATGCTCGAGCCCACGGTTTGATATCCGGTCACAGAAATTAAAGTTTAAGGATTCCAGGTTTTTGCAACCTTTTAACGAAACCAGCCCAGAGTCTGTAATATCCGACCCCGAAAAATCAACAGAAAGTAACGATGTACTTTGCGAGGAGATGACATCCATCCACTCATCATTAACTCCAGGGTATTCTCCCAAGTAAAGATCCTGTATTCACAATTTACGACCCAGCTAAAGTCATATATTACACTAATAGGACACGAACACAAGGGAAATTTAGTAACAACGACTTTACCTGGATTGCAGAGTCTCGAAATGCCTCGAGAGACTTTAACGTTAACCGCTGGGAACACACCAACTCATCGAAAATCTGCTGACTGATATCCCTGGGAAGGTCAGAGAATTTGGTATATCTATCTACATCCTGCAATGCAACAAAGTTCAAAGTTCAAACACTTGATTCCTAGATAAAAAAAGGTAAAAATGACATCCTGGTGAGACAGTAATAATATACCTCCTGTATCTTGCGGATACATAGCTCCATAAGCGAAGGGCATTCTCCGTTTTTCCGTTTATTATCCGAGCAGGACCTAGAGAGTGAAGTAGCTAACCATTTCGAACTCGAACTCTTGCTATATTTACCAGAGACACCTCTGTTCAAAATATCCTCAACTTGTTGATCTCTCTTCCTTGAGCAAGCTCCTCCCATAATGTAACTCAAAAACATCAATCTTCTTTACAGACTGAAACAGAGCACGATCACAAACTCACAATCCAACCTTCGTCAAAATTAACTTATAAAACACCCAAAAATTTTAAAACATGAATTTTAAATACATAAAAGATCACATTTTACCTTCAGAAATATGATCATCCAAAACATACAATTAAAGAAACTTCTCAAACACGATCCAGTGACTAAAAACAAACATCAATAGTATAAAAACAAACACAAACAGTAAATATAACAAAGTAGGTAAGTGTGAATCAACACTAACAGTAAAAAAAAAACCCATAAACCCAATTCAGACACAATCACATAAAAGCAAAATAAAGTAGCAAGCTTTGAACCAAAGACATAAAAATAAAACAGTATAAGCTAAGAAACTGTTCATCACCATCAAAAAGTTAAACTACTTGATCGATATTTCACCGCCACGAAAAAGAAACAAATAAATAAGATACGTACCGAATCATGACGATGATCGATCGGAGATCAGACAAATATTCAAGGGTTTAACAGTGTTTCTCTCTTTTTGATCAAAGTTGTGAAATTTTGAGGAGACGGTGAAGAAAGAGAGAAGAGAAGAGAAGAGTATAGAAATGTGCAAAGTGGCCGTGAACCGAACCTGGATCTTAACCTACTATCGGACGACACGTGTAAGATGAATCATCTTTAATGTGGTTCGGTGTTTGGTTCGGAACAATCAAATGCGTTTTGAGATAAGATGGAAGAAAATAAAGAAGGCTGATTTTTATTAATGACTGTTGAAGATCTTTTGTCATTTTTATTTTGCAATAAAACAAGGGAAACCATCTAATATCTATAACAATACAAATGTAATAAGATATTATTTGTTTACTGGTTCTAAAAATTATCTAAACTACTAAAATAGTATTAATAAATTATTATTGTACTTTCAAAATAGTTATGATCAAAGATCTAAAACCAAAGCCACCACAAACAACCAACCATTAGATCTATTGCTAAAACTTTATAACACTAGAATTTACCACTAATAAACCTCCAACAAAATCAACAAAGTTTGGATAAAAAAACTTTTCATGATTCATAACGAGGTGTTGTTCAGTCTAATCGCTAACAAAAGAAATCAAAGTTTTTACTACTGTCCCATGTATTTTTTGTGTTTCTTATATAGTTAGGCTAAGGATTATGCTCCTCCTCTTCACTTTATTGTATTTAATTTGATACACGCAAAGAACTATTCTGATTAATATGTTTTGTAATGGGTGTGAAGACATTTGATATTTGTTTTACGTTAACAAAAAAAAAAATTATGAACTGCAAATTTTAATCCTTTGAGAAACAAAAAGTCTTTCAACTTTACACAATGGATAAATCACAAAATTGTCAACAAAATTACAATTAGTGCCAATTTTGATGAACTAAATTTATAGAAAAATATGTATTATTTATTACAGAACCAAATAATTATTAGTTGACATTGAGTATTAGAATTTTCTCCATCTTAATACTCCTTTGATTTGGATTTAGTCCAGATTTGATTTCTAGAATTTCGGCGCAATGAAGACTTCTATTTCTGATATCGATCTAGTGTTTTTGGTGCTAACTGGAGAAAACAAGTTGTGGTGGGTCCTAACAGTGAGGAAAGTTGGTTCTGTCTTCTTTAGTTAATCCGTTCTATAAGAATTATAGGCAGTATATTTGGCCTAAGTATCTAGTGGAGGCAGCTTGCGGTGTTTCTTTATCAATGCAACTTTATTCACCAAGGATGGACTAAGAAGTTGGGTGCACAACCTCGTTTAGTCTTCTTATTCAAATCTTGATTATACTTTACTATGGAGTGTTATATGTATGGTTTAGATAAATTTTGTTTGCACTGTTTAATCTTCTTCGGTAAATTCTTTTTGTCTTAGTTTTAGACTCCGACAATTTTTTATGATTGCTGGCGTTGTCTCTGGCCACCGTCAGTAATGATTATGGCATGCTATATAATAGACTTAAGCAATAAGAAAAAGTATATTTCAGTGTTAAAAAAAAAAAAAAATTAACACATACCTCATAGTCTACCAATAGATCAAATTCAAAATCAATAATTTATTATAAGAAAATGAAGCAATCTATGCATTATATACATAAATCTCGAATCAGCAATAGATCTTTAAAATAACAGTCGATAAAATATCAATCAGTAATCTTTTATCCACTATCACTTTTATATACAATTTCAATGGTATATTATGGACCATCCATGAACATAACAAAACTAATTTAAAGTTGTTAATAAAGTATGAAAGAAAGTATATTGAGAACATTTTCTGAAAATTGTTAATAATAATCACAATTATAGGTTAAAACAGTGTATAATGGTTCTTAAAAGAAATATGTCATTCAATTCAATTTTTTTGGTTTAACAAACAAAATTGCTAATCACATTCTGATTTAAAATTATACAATTCTGTTCCTTTTGAACTGAGTATTTCACGAACGAAAACTAAACTTTTACAAAATAAAACAAAACAATGAATTTGAAATAAGAGTGTTCTCGTCGACAACTCCTGCCAATGATATTCATTTGAAATCTGAAGGTTCTGGTGTTTGTTCTATCTTTTTTTTATTTTTATATAAGTTATATGGTCATTAGCATAAATGAGCTGCTTCTTTGTTACGTTATCACGTAAATAACGTATTTTTAATTTAAAATATTTAAATCTCTAACAATCATAATATTCATAACAAATATTTTTTTAATATCATCATCAAATATTTATGATTGATTCACCAATCAAACAACATCAAATGACGATTATCACATAACCCAATTATCCTAATAAAAGCTAATTACGATACTGATTTGTATTTTAATTTTTAAGACGGTAAAGACTTTAAAAATGAAAAAAAGTTTTGAAAGATAAAATTATACCAATCAGGATACAGTGACAGCTAAAGATTGAATTTTTTGCTACGTTTCCAATACTTTTGTGAAGCCACAAAAGCTAGTTTTTTTTTTTCAGTCAATCCGACAAAACAAAATGTCACAGCAATAAAAAAAAAAGTTTGTAGAGTAAAGCTTAATACAAGTGTCTACTAATCGGTACCTAAATTTCAAGATATGAGTCACTGTAAAAACGTATCAATCTCGACCGTTGAGCGTAATTTCAGCAAAATGTGTGAAGTAGAAACCTTCAGAGGATAAGCTTAAACCCTAATAACGATGGCGAATCTGCTACGTCTCGACGTGGCCACAACTTTTCTCGCTTTCAACACTCCTCGGCTCGCTTCTGCTAATCGTAACAGAGCCACAGTCTCCGTCAAAACAAAACCGTCGCCGTTCTATTCCGCTGCGGTTCCTCGGAGATTCTCCTCACCCTTTGCCTCTGCTTCTGCTTCTTCCTCTCTTGCGCTGGCGGACACCGACGATTCCTTCGATTTAACCACTGAGAATCCACCGGACAATCGAATTCCGGCGACTATAATCACAGGGTTCCTTGGTTCTGGCAAGGTGAGAAGCTAGGGTTCGTGATTCCGAATTTAATTCAATTTCTAGTGAGCAAAAATGCTTAATTTGTGATGGGTTTTGAGTGTACAGACGACATTGTTGAACCATATATTGACGGGGAATCATGGGAAACGCATAGCTGTGATTGAGAATGAGGTAAATATTGTGTTTATCTGTGTGTTTGATTCAATAGAGATATGTTTTTGTTTCTTTTAAAGTTATGATTTTGTAAATTTGTGGCTAATTTTGAATTTTTCAGTTTGGTGAAGTCGACATTGATGGATCACTTGTGGCAGCTAAAACTGCGGGAGCTGAGGATATAATGATGCTTAACAATGGCTGTCTGTGCTGTACAGTAAGAGGTGATCTTGTGAGAATGATTTCTGAATTGGTTAATACCAAGAAAGGAAGGTTTGACCATATTGTCATTGAGACAACAGGTTTGGAAATTTTATCACTTTTGGGTCTTTTACATGATTCTTTAGGTATTAGTACTGCAAGTGAGTAATGAGTGTAATATGTGAAAACTTTTTTCAGGATTGGCCAATCCAGCTCCGATTATTCAGACATTTTATTCAGAGGAAGAAATTTTTGATGATGTTAAACTGGATGGGGTTGTCACTCTAGTTGATGCTAAACATGCTCGTTTGCATCTAGATGAGGTTAAGCCGGAAGGCTATGTCAATGAGGCGGTTGAACAAGTAGCTTACGCAGATCGTATCATAGTTAACAAGGTTTGTAAAGTTCTGTTTCAACCAAAATATAATAACTGTAGTTGAAACATTGTGGTGGATGCTTGTAATAGAAACTTCTCGGCACACTGCTATGTACTGTTCTTCCTTGACGTATTATATAAGCTGAAAAATGTTTGTACTTTGTTGCAGACTGATCTTGTTGATGAGACAGAAATAGGTTCACTGATGCAGCGGATAAAGGTAGGTTATTCTGAGTATCTCTCTCTGAACATCTATAATATTTCTCTCTGCTCTGTGTTGTGTTAACATTAATGCTATGATTATTTTCAGACCATAAATAGCATGGCTCACATGAAGCGGACAAAATATGGGAAGGTTGACTTGGATTACGTTCTTGGAATTGGAGGTTTTGATCTAGAAAGGTGCGGTTTTATTCTTCTTCTTACTTAGATCTTATTACGAGTCATTCCAACAACTTCTTTCTAGGTGTATCGTAGGCTCGTAGCTCTATGCATTTGTTTTCGTTTATTGGTAGTGGAAGTTCTTGTTTAACGGGGCTGATTTTGTTACCTTGATTTATTGTTGGTGGCTAACTGTTTTGTCTTTTCAGAATTGAAAGCTCTGTAAATGAAGAAGAGAAGGAAGATCACGATCACGAGTGTCATGATGGTCATCACCATGATCATGACCATGCTCATGATCACCACAATGAGCATGATCATGAACACAGTATGTTTTATGGTTACCCAAAAGAAAGGCATTATTTATTAATCACCTGCATGCACTGATTAGTTTGCTTCTGAAACCGCAGAGCATAACCATTCTCATGATCACACCCATGACCCTGGTGTGTCTTCAGTCAGTATAGTTTGTGAAGGCGACTTAGACCTCGAGAAGGTATAACACTATATTGCTCAAGTTGTATAACATAGGATGCATTCAACTGTAGCAGCGGAAGTCTTATTTTGGTTTTGAGTAATTGATAAGATATGTGATCGATCACCTACATCATCTAAACCTCATTTTTTACCATGGATCAGATTAACATGTGGCTGGGGGATCTACTGTTCCAACGTAGTGAAGATGTCTACAGAATGAAAGGCATAGTGTCCATCCAGGACATGGACGAGAGATTTGTGTTTCAGGTGACCGTCTGTTATAATTATATTTTGATTGAAAGCTTAAAGGCATCGAAGTCTTATGTAGGATTCAGTCTGACATCTTGGGTTTGATGGTCGGACAGGGAGTTCATGAAATATTTGAAGGATCACCTGACCGGTTATGGCGAAAAGATGAAACAAGAATCAACAAGATCGTTTTTATCGGGAAAGATTTGAACCGGGAGGAGTTAGAGACAGGTTTAAGAGGTTGCTTGATTTGATTGTAGAGACAAATATTTAAACATCTCCCATTTTGTACCAGTTAATTAATAGATCTTTAAACAATAGAACACCGTCTGATGTTTGACAACAAACTACAGTAGGCTGAGATAAGAATTTCACATTATATATAAGTGAGTTTCTCTCTGTCACCAAACCAAAAACCTACACAAGAGCTCAAAACCATAATGTCCAAAAAAAACACATAAGCTAGCAGGCAACATTCCTATGTCTACCGACCCATATAATTCCTCCACTTATCCTTCAAATCCACCTCAGTCCTACCAGCGAACAAAACAGGGTTCGAATTCTTTATATCTTTCCATGATTTACCATACTCTTTCTCTCCTTCCTTTAGAGCTTCCACTTCTTCAGGTGTCCAGAATTTCATTGCTCTTCTGGGACGCTGTGCAGCTGTAACTTTCTTCAACGGTGTTACCTTCAGAGGTTCCGGGGTTGGTAGACGAGGCCGAACTCTTTCACACGATGATGATGCGGATGATACTCCCTGACTACTTTCTGCCTCATTGTGGTCTTCTTCATCTCCTCCTGATTCAGTCCTAATTGCCTGATGATCAGCATTTTCTGCTTCACCACCTCCTGTTTCTGTCCCATTTGCTTGATCCCCTCGAGGAGTGACATCAACCGACTGGTCTATATCATTGTTTGGTTCGTGCTCTTGCCTAGTCGAAGAGTCGAAAGTTCCTTGAATCTCCAAAAACCAATCCTTAAGCTCTCCAGCAACCGTCATGTCCCTGTTAGCAAGACTTGATTCATGCTCCTCTTCTTCTTCTTCACTCACCTTATTACCAACCCCATCAGGATCGTCCATACTTGCCACTTTTTCAGTATCACTACCTCCCTCTCTAATGTTCCCATTTCCACCCTCACTCTCCTCACTCACATCACCAACAGAGTCACCAACTCTACTCTGAACAAGCCTCTTCTGAGCTTCTAACTCAAGTGAAGAACACCCAAGAATCCCCCACTGCTCTTCAAGAAGCTGATTAAGATGAGAAACAGCAACATACCTAACATTACTCTCACGAATCTTCCGATACATCCAAGGCTCCTCATAAGCATCCTCCAAATCCTTCTCCCAATTCAACAACTCATCACTCACCAAATCACTCTCCCTCTCCTGCAACATCCCAATCCTCTTCGTCCAAATCCTCTCAAGGGCATCACCAAACAACCCATCAGAAACAACCTCCGGCCACATGAACCTAACCGTGCATTCCACAGCAGTCCAACAATAAGCAGACTTGAGAGTCTCCGTTATCACCGAATCTTCTTGCAACAGAAGCTTCTCGAGAATCTCTAGTAGATCAAGCGTTCCTTCGTTGATTGTGCCTTGAATCAAGGAGTTCGAGATGTCCCGCAAGACGGCGGTTGTCTTTAGCTTTACAGAGTCGTCGGAAGAATCTAACGAGTTCAGAGCCGATAAGAGGGTAGTAGGAAAAATTCTAGGGTTTTGTTGGCGACGGAGGAAAAATTCGGCGACCCATTTGTCCATCGTTTTCATTTTCGAACTCTGATTGTGAAAGACGTCGAAACTCGCTCAAAGTTTCCACCTTTGTTTCGTTTTCGTTGGTGTTGTGGTTTCAATTTGGGGAAGACGAAAAGCTCTAATAAGAGGGTGGTGGAAGACACGTGTGTCCTATTTTTTTTTTCAAATTTCAAAATTTGATAGAGTTTGCATTTTACTTGTAAGAATCATTCAATCACTATTAGCAAGCTATACCATTAGATTTGGTCCCAAATCAAAAGCTTTGTCTATGACTTAACCAGATTGATTAGCTAGTACAGAAATGGTACGTGGTCATCACTAAAAACAGGGAGACTCTAGTTTTAAGTCGTGGGAGAGCACTACACAAACTTTGCCAGTTTTCGGTCTACTGGACCAAGACTAAGCGGATCAAATCGTGCTTCACCTCCAGGTCCTAAAGAGATTTAGTTTGCGATACTATTTCCTTTACCGCAATGGATCTTCACGCCTTGTCGATGGCCTCTTAACCTCGACATCCTTAAGACCTTAACCTCTCACAACTGACTGAAATTCAGTTGTGTAATCTACAGTGAGCGGTATTTGCAAGGCGTTAATAAAAAATGTGTACTTAACTAGTATTGGGAAGACTATGAAATAGAAGATCCAAGACGTTTCATTTCTCAAGTGCTCTCTCTTATTACTGAATATATGAAAATGTACATCTCCACTGTTACATTAGTCCGAAAAGAGACCCAAACATACAGAAGCAGATATGAACACAACAAACTCATTTCAAAAAGACTACAACTTCTCTTATTTTAGTTCAAATCTAACATAAATCAATAAAACCACTACACCAACTCTCTAATTCAAGAAGATGAACCACTCTCATTCCTCGGAACAACACCATCGGACGATGAATCACTCTCATTCTTGGGAACAACAACACCATCATGAAGCAACTTCTGCTCGGGCTTCTTCACCACGGGCTCACCAAACGTCTGCCTCCTGTAAACCTGATGCAACCTCCCAAACAACTCCTTCTTAACCGACTCAAAAGCCATATCCAACCTCTCCAACTGCTCAAGCGCATTCTGATTATACATAAACAAACCATAGTACAGCTCGAAACTATCACTCGACGTATTCTCCACCAAATCCAACAAAGTCTCATACCCTTTCGTATTAATCGGAGAAGACTCAACACCAAACTTCTCCAAAATCCTCCCCATCGTATGCGTCACGAACTGAGATCCAGCAGCATACTTATCATGCTCCTCACAGCTCATCTCCACCATCCTACAACCTTCCTTCTCGAAAACTTTCAAAAACTTCTCACACCTCTCCTCTCTAACACTCTCCTCACCTATCCTAACCTTGTCGTAAACAAAAGGTAAACCAGACCAAGAATGCTTACCACTCTCCGGACCGAACATAGGATGAGTACAGAGAATGTCGAATTCCTTAGGAAGGTACTTGAGAAAGAGTGTCTTAGGGAACTCTTTAACGGAGAGTACATCGACGAAGAGTGTGCTACGACGGAGACGTTGGAAAGGGAAAGATCTGAGAACGGATTCAGTGGAGAGGATGGAAGTACAGAGGAGGACGACGTCGGGATGTTGCTCGCAGAGATCGTGTGGGTTTTGGAAGAAACGTGCACCGAGTGAAGCGGCGGCGTCGGAGTAATCGGAACGGGAGTGTGTGATTAGGTCGTGGCCGTGACTGATTAGGGTTTTGGAGAGGAATTGACCGAAGTTGCCGAAACCCAAGACGGCGATTTTGAGGGCGGTGGATTTGTGGTATTCGGATTTGAGTTGGGTTTCATAGTCGAAGCTCTGTGCTGCGTCGATGGCTCTGATGCGGAGGGATCGAGGAGGGTGAATGGGGATGGTGCGGCGGAGAGTTGGTGGGGAGAAGAAGAGTGGCTTCGTTGGGGAGAATTGGAGTAGCATTGTTGTAATGCGATGGAATTGAGACAGAGGAAGAAGAAGAAGAAGATGATACGAACGTGGGTCTCCACTCTCCAGATACAAGTCTGGCAAATTGTATTACCAGAGACAGAACAGAACAGAGAGGTGAAAATGATGAGATCAATGTATGGGGATGGCCACGTTTGATTGGGCATCGTTATTGTATTTGGGCCCTAATGGGCTCTACATATAGCTTCGGAATAAAGGTTACTTACTAGTAGCTCTCCCTCTCTATACAATTTTTAATCACTCAAAATTACTTAAAACCAAAATATCTTTACTTCGAGCATTTGTAATTACAGACAAAACCTTTTAATATTGAAATAAATATATAAAATTAAATTTTAAAAAATTTTAAAACAAAATACGAGTATCATATATTAAATAATCATATTCTTATATATTTGGCATAAAATTTTAATTAACTAAAATGTATTTATAATTGTAATTTATATACACATAGATTATTTATAAATAAAAAATTAAAATATGTTTTAAGTATTTCATGAATTACAATACTATTTTATTAATTTGATTTACTTGTATGGTTTTATAATATATATAAGTATTTTTTATAATGCATATTTTAAATAATTATATATATATTATTTTGTATTTATTACAAATTATATTTAATACACAGTAGTTATATTTTAAATATTTATACTAATATCATAAATAGCTATACCAATATTTTTTTTAAGGTACATGTATCATGTATTAAATAATCATATTCTTAAAATGGTTATCAGATATATCTCACAAATTCACCAATTTTTAATCGTTATACCACTATTAAACTACATATTTCTATTTTTCTTATATTAAAATACTTATTAATTTGAATTATTTGTAAAAAAAATTACAGTTATATATTTTTATGTTGTTACTATATAATCAACCGCTATTACATCCTCTGGTAACCAGTCAGAAATATCCCGCAAATTCACCAATTTTTAGTCGCTACAATAGTCGTACAAATCGCTTAATAACGCTCAAAACCGCAAACACCCGCAATCACAATCGCACCTGCAGCGGTTAATCCAGTCAGGCTCTTAGTCTCGTTAGCATAAATTAATCGTTTTCACATTTCGGTTTGGGTTTGAGTTATCGGTTAATATAGAAAATAGAAAAATTAGAACCGAGCGAATTTGGATGAAGTAAAATTGGGATCGGTTCAAATTTGAATAATTTAAAATTTTAAGATTTTATGATGATTTTATTTCATTTTTTCATAATTTGGATACTGACTTTAATCGATTTTTGGTTAGTTAAGTGATATTTGGTTTAGTTCTTTTTTATTTGGTTTAGTTCTGGATATTTTTTTTAATATATATTTTCAGTTGTTTTGGGTTTGGATAAATCCGAATTCGAAGAAAAAAACAAACGTTTCAGATATTTTGATATTTTTATGGTTCCATTTAATTCCATTTAGTTTAGATGATTCCATATGAAAATGTCGACCCCAAATTTAACCAATTGTCAGGGTCAAAAGAATGAGCTCAAATTTGTTTGGTAAAACTCTGTTTTCTTGAAATGGATTGTTCAAAATATCTTTGTATGAGACAAATACTGACCCCGAGATGCCATGAATCAAGACACTACTTAGTGCGAGTCATGTCTCCTTCACGAACTTATTATTAGGTCTCTCATTGGAAAAAGTGTCAAAATGGAACATACCAAATCAACTTTTTTAATATTTCATACAATAACCCCTAACACCCATTATAATTAAAGAAAACCCCAAACTTTATCTTCCTCTACTGTTTGCTACCTGATCGATGACGAAAGCTTAAACCTTTTCAATCTCTTTCTTCCTCCAAAAAACCAAATGGCAGGTTCAGTCTCCACCTCCTTGCTCTTGCCTTCAAACTCCAAATCAATCTCCAACCAAAACCCATTTCGCTACACTCCATTTCAATCAAACCCAAATCGTATCTCATCACGATCTCCATCATCTTCTCTTCAAATCCGATCCGGAATCCGAGAGCTACGTGAACGTATCGACAGTGTGAAGAACACACAGAAGATAACAGAAGCGATGAAACTCGTGGCTGCAGCTAGGGTTCGTCGAGCTCAAGAAGCAGTCATCAATTCAAGACCTTTCACCGAAACCCTCGTCGAGATTCTCTACTCAATCAACCAAACAGCTCAATTAGAGGACATTGAGTTCCCTCTGAGTAATGTTAGGATCGTAAAGAGAGTTGCTTTAGTTGTTGTAACTGGTGATAAAGGCTTGTGTGGTGGTTTCAACAATGCAGTGATCAAGAAAGCTGAGTCTAGAGTTAAGGAGTTGAAGTCTAGAGGGATTGATTGTGTTGTGGTGAGTGTAGGGAAAAAGGGTAATTCGTATTTTAGAAGGAGAGATGAGATTGAAGTTGATAAATTTGTTGAAGGTGGAGGTGTGTTTCCTACTGCTAAAGAAGCTCAGGTGATTGCGGACGATGTGTTTTCGTTGTTTGTGAGTGAGGAGGTTGATAAAGTTGAGCTTGTGTACACGAAGTTTGTGTCTTTGGTGAAATCTGATCCTGTGATTCACACTTTGTTGCCTTTAGCTATGAGAGGAGAGTCTTGTGATGTGAATGGAGAGTGTGTTGATGCAATGGAGGATGAGATGTTTAGGTTAACGAGTAAAGACGGGAAGTTGGCTGTCGAGAGGAGGAAGGTTGAAGTTGAGAAGCCAGAGATTTCGCCTTTGATGCAGTTTGAGCAGGATCCTGCTCAGATTCTTGATGCTATGATGCCTTTGTATTTGAATAGTCAGATTCTGAGAGCGTTGCAGGAGTCGTTAGCGAGTGAGTTGGCGTCGAGGATGAGTGCGATGAGTAATGCGACTGATAATGCTGTTGAATTGAAGAAGACTCTAACTGTGGCTTATAATCGACAGAGACAGGCTAAGATCACTGGGGAGTTGCTGGAGATTGTGGCTGGAGCTGAGGCGCTTAGAAACAATTAGTCATAGATACTGAAGTTGTGGTTAACCATTTGTTATTGTAATAAATGTCATGAAAGAGTTAAGTGAATACGATTCATGAGAGAGATTTTGGTCATCAAAAGCCGACAAAAGTAATAACTCCAATTTGTCGCTAATAAGACTCTCACTGTGGCTTATAATCAACATAGACAGACTAAGATCACTGGGGAGTTGCTAGCGATTGTGGCTGGAGCCGAAGCACTTAGAAACAATTGGTCATAGACTCATAGAAACTGTTATGTTTTAACTATTTGTTGTTTTGAGTGATAAATGTCACGAAAAAGTTTTCATTCATGAACGATTTTAGTCATATAAAGCCGACAAAGTAACTCCAATTTGTCTCAAAGAAGACAAAAACATTTTACGAAGTAAACAGAGCAGAGAAGTAACGGCTAAATAACAAGTCTCAAATACTTGGTGGATTTCTAAATTCTAGACAGCACAAAAAGGAAGAGGGTGAGAGAGAGAAACATCATATGGTTTGGTTCTTTAAATGATCCCCATCAACAAAAAAAGGTTTTTGTTTAACCACCTACGAAATGCGAAAATAAGAATGGTAAAAAAAGAGTTTTGAATCGATGTTCAATCTTCTTTCATCATCATCGGCTTCTTCACTCAGGGTTGAGTTTAGAAGTACTTGAACAGGATACCACCGTGAGTGGCAAAGAAGGGGGCGAAGACGAGAGACTCCACAGCCATGAGCTTGATGAGGATGTTCAATGAAGGTCCTGAAGTATCCTTCAAAGGGTCTCCGATTGTGTCTCCAATAACAGCTGCCTTGTGTGGCTCTGAACCCTTAGGTCCAAGGCTCTTTGCATGCTCCGATACACCAGCCTGAAAATCCATCGCAAATGCTTAATGATTTCATTCATCTCTTAAAACGACATAATTAAGCTTAATAAGAACAATCTGTATATACCTCGATGTATTTCTTGGCGTTGTCCCATGCACCACCAGTGTTAGATGCTGAAATGGCAATCTGTTCAAGAGAAACAAGAGCGTTAATGAGCTTATATTATTAAAGAACAGTCAATTAATTTATAAGAGACTAGTGAATATTATTAGACCTGGACACCGGAAACAAGGGAGCCAGCGAGAACACCAGAGAGGGTCTCAACACCGAAGAAGAATCCAACAATGAGAGGGGTAAGCATGACAAGGCAACCCGGGGGAATCATTTCCTTGATGGAAGCATCGGTGGAGATCTTGACACAGGTAGCATAGTCGGGTTTGGCAGTACCTTCCATGAGTCCAGGGATGGTGTTGAACTGTCTGCGAACCTCTTCAACCATCTTAAGAGCTGCGCTTCCCACACTCTTCATTGTCATGGCAGAGAACCAGTATGGAAGCATGGCACCAACAAGAAGCCCAATGATAACCTTTGGGGTCAAGACATCTACGGTGTGGATTCCTGCCCGGCTCACAAAGGCACCGAACAGAGCCAAGGAGACAAGGGCAGCAGATCCAATGGCAAATCCCTATAAACAACAAACCAGAAGTACATGTCATAATAATGCACAACCAAAGGCAATCAGAAGGGAATGATTAAAAAGCACACGAGCATGCTGAATAGAGTTAAGCTCTCTAATTGATTCTTCAAATGCAATATGAATACATTTAGACAGAACTCTCTAATCAAATAATTTTCATACCTTTCCAATAGCGGCAGTGGTGTTTCCAGCGGCATCAAGAGCATCAGTTCTCTCACGAATGCGGTGGCTCATTCCAGCCATTTCAGCAATACCACCAGCGTTGTCACTGATGGGACCGTAAGCATCAATAGCCAAACCAGTGGCAATGGTACTGAGCATACCAAGAGCAGCAACAGCAACACCATACATAGCAGCAAAGCTGAAACTAACAAATATGCTGACAGCAATCGCAAAGATTGGAATAATGACGGATTTGTATCCAAGAGCAAGTCCAAAGATAACATTGGTGGCAGCACCAGTTCTGCATGAATCTGCAACATCTTGCACGGGGCTGCAAAAACATTGGAACATTAGAATTCATCATACAAGCAGGGAAAAATCAACCCATCAAATACAGTGACCGTGGTATATTACCTGTAGGCGTTGCTGGTGTAGTACTCAGTGACGAAACCAATGATGAGTCCAGCCCAGAGACCAACACAGACACACAAGAATAGTTGCCTATAATCCAAATTTGTGCAACAGAATTAGAATAAATTAAACTGAAGAAACAACAAACACAACTGTACAGCTTATTTGAAAAGAATGACTCTTACCAGTTCTTGACAACTTTCTGTGCTCCAAAGTTGAAGATGGTGAATTCGGATGGCAAGCCAGTCCATGAAACAATAGCAATTCCAACAGTCATGATAGCAGTAGAGATGATGAGCTGGTTCTTCAATGCAGGCTCAATTTCCTTAACAGCCTTAATCTCAAAGATATCGGTGGCAAAGAGAGTAGTGATCAAACACACCAAAATTCCCATTGAACTGATGAGCAATGGGTAGCACATGGCAGTGAAGTCATGGTTGATTCCAAAGGAAGAGATCGAAGCAACAACAAGAGCGGCACACGAGGCTTCAGCGTACGAGCCAAAAAGATCAGATCCCATACCAGCAATGTCACCAACATTGTCACCCACATTATCAGCAATGACCTGTAACATAACCAACAAAATTAAGTAACCAAAACAATAACGTTATCATAAATATAGTCCAAATGATGTTACTTACAGCAGGGTTTCTAGGATCATCTTCAGGAATATTCCTCTCAATTTTACCGACAAGATCAGCACCGACATCAGCAGCCTTAGTGTAGATCCCACCACCAACACGACCAAACAAAGCCATGGAAGAGCCACCAAGACCATAACCAGTAATAGCCTCAAACAAACCTTCCCAATCCTCACCATAATAGATCTTAAACACATTAATAGTAATGTAAAGCACAAGTAAACCACTAGCAGCAAGAAGGAAACCCATCACAGCACCGGATCTAAACGCAACAATGAACGCCTTTCCAACACCTTTCCTCGCTTCCAAAGTGGTCCTAGCGTTAGCGTAAGTAGCAATCTTCATCCCAAGGAAACCAGACAGAACAGATGTAACCGCACCGAGGATGAAAGCAATGGTACTGAAAGCAGCAGTAGCCAATGCAGGCTTACAAGTCCTGGTCTCATCGTAAGTGCAAGGTTTGTTCTTAGTACTGAATCCCTCGACAGAACCGAGGAAGACAAAGATAACAGCCGCGAAAAACACCATAAACACACCAACGTATCTATACTCGGTAAACAAGAAGGAAGTTGCACCTGTTCCCAAAACAGATCCCAAAAACAAAATAATTCAGATTCATTCCACAAACATACTAAAATCAGTTCTAAGAGTATAGATCTAAAAACAGAGACACGAGATCTGGTTTCTCTTACCTTCGGAGATAGCTGTTTGGATCTCAGCACACTTAGCAACAACACTTTGGTCATTAACACCTTCTTCTTCCTCGATCAGATAATCACCATAACCATTCTTACCATTGTTGGAACCACCAGAGGAAGAAGACGAAGCGCCGAGATCAGCAGTGACCTTGACACGAGACACGATAAACCATTGGAAAAGAGAAAACACTATCCCGATCACAGCACAAACCGGTATCAAAATCTCCGTCCAAAGCTCCGGCAAAAGAGTTGTCGCCACCATCTCTCTCTCTCTAAAAAAAACCAAACCAAAAGAAAAAAAAACGAAAGAGAACGAAACAGAACACAGATTAAAACGAGGAAGAGAGGAGAAGAAAGGAGATGAATCGGTGAAGGGATATAATCGTGTCGTTTTATAACACTACCTCTCCTTCTCTTTGGATGCTCCATCTAGTTGGAATCGGGTACGGTTATGTGTACAATCCTTACGGTGCACCCTCCTTATTTTAGTTTTTTGGTAATCTATTAAATCGGGAGTGAGGCGCGTGATCACACGCGTGTTTTTGTCGGAACGTAGATCTGACCAGTGATTGTCAGACACGAATGCGAAGTAACGTCTTCAGTCAATCTCTGACCGTTGATTTTAGGGTAAATACGTGTGCATCGAGATGTGATTGTATCCGTCGGATTGTGATGTAGAGGATTACATCTCTTTTTTGGTGATTTGTTATAGTCAATATCTCCCCAATGTGGTAGAAAAATTTATTTTAGAATGTTTTTGTTTAATTTTTTTTATTATTAGTTGATTATTGTTATCCATGGTATATTCGAGTAATTAACGGCACTAATGGTCTTTATCCATTCCGGTTAATAAATTTATTGTGTTACCAGATATGATTAAGTTCAAAGTTCAAATCATTTGATATTGATGTCATAATGAGGATAAATGGAAATGCACTAGCCAAGATTTTTTTGTTTCTGGTATTGCACTAGTCAAAATTCCAGTTCTATAAAATTGTTTATTTCCACATCTAGGAATTTTTTTTGGAAGCCCTAAATCTATTAATTAAAGATTTAAAAATTTATACACCAGGTATAAAATTTGAATCCCAAAAAATACAATTTCTGCAAATTAAAGAATACATAATTTTATGGAGATCCAGAGGTGATGCAGGCAGAACAGTTCATTGTGGTCTCGTGCATGGCAGAGAGCTGTCCATCGTAGATGTGGTACATGTAAGGTCGTCTGTGGTAGATCCGTGTTACGGGGTGAACTGCATCATGGAGTAGTTATCCGTATGGAGTGTTCGTTTGATATGTACCGTGTGTTGCGGTATTGCGGACATAATTGCACTGTGAGGTATTCATCTAATTAAATAAAAAATAATATGTAATAGATATTAGATCTGCAAACTACAAAAAAAAATAAGAAATCAGTCGATAATCTAGTTTTTTAAAAAAAAAAGTCAAAATCTTAGACTTTTAATTAGACCAAACTATATATTAAAAGTATTTACATATTCAAAGTAAATATAAATGCTTTACTATATATGAAATACTTTGTTATATAATAGCCAAAATTATTTGATGGTTACATATATATAATTATTTACATATTCACAGAATATATAAATGCTTACTATGAAAAATATTTAGATATATAATTAACAAAATTATTTGCCGAGTAGATATATATAAATATTTACATGTTGAAAGTATATCTAGGCTTACTATAATTGAAATGCTTTGATATATACTAACCAAAATTTTCATATTTTAATATATAAGATGTATAAATCACTTACATATTTAAAGTATATATAAATGCTTACTAAAATTGAAAATATTTTGATATACAATGACTATATATTCATTTATGTAGGATTTAGTTTGATGACTAGATAAATTTTTAGTGATAAGATGAAGCTACTTAGCTGTCATTCTGATAAAAGTAAAACAACTCAACAAATTATATGCGTGTCATCTACGTGTCAATTGATATTTATCAGAATAAGAACTCGTATTATCGGGCTAATAGGAATCGATCCTAGTACTTTGTGACCATTTGATTCGATGCTGGTACTATATTATTTTAGAATCTATTCGATTAGGTTAGATACTTCTAAAACTTTTACGAAAGGAGGTGTATAATCAATTGCGGTGCACCTTACCTTACCGTATTGTAGTTAAGAGAATTTATACGAGTTATGAAAAGAGGATATATCGGAGTGTTTTGCGAACGGCTGTGACGTATTTTATGTGTATTGAATGGTGTGCAAATCCTCCAATCGGATAAAATACTCCTTTTTAAAAAAGGAAAACTAAAATATCTTCTTCTTAAAATTTATTTTGTGGAATTTTCTTAGCATTAATTATCAGTCAGTAGTGACCACTCGTGCTTTATCTCTCCCTTTCCCTCTCACTCTTGTTCTCTTTTGCAGGTTGCTAGGAAAAAAAATCACGTAATTTAAACTTTTTTTACTACTTATGTGGCTGACATGTTATCTTCAAATCGAGATTTAGTTTCCTATATTTTATCAGGTTATCCGAAAAGCTGAGCTGTGAAATCTTAAAACGTAGAATTCAAACCAATCCAAGTAATTTGTTTTAAAGTGAAACATTAATTGAATAAAATAAAGAAACGATTGATTTTACATGGTAACAACTATTCGGACTTTCCATTACTACTAGTACCGTATATTATTAGATCATCGTCACTATCGTCATTATAATGTTTTTCTAATTAAGGCAAACCGAAATTTGGTGACATCTCAATGTTTTTAGTTTTTAATATTTTGACAATCCCATATTTAATAAACGGTGATCAGTATCAATCAGTCTTCAATTAATATCCTGTACAAAATCTCAAAGAACAAAATGACACTCTGTAGTTAAAAATAAATATTTAGTTGGAACTTTTCCGTAGATAACTTGTACCGATTTAACTCTTTTTACAGTCACGGACGAGTCATACGTTTTGGGCAATATTTAAGACCATGTTGTCATTTATATATTATTTTATCGATTTAGTAGTGTGTGACTAGTGTCAGATACTTATTGGTATCTAAAAAAACGTATAATAATATCTAGATTTTTTTTTCTTGTATAGTGGAGGTAAGCAAAGTCTTGGGAAAATAATGTATTTTATTATAATATAGTAGTATTTTTAGAATATCGCTTTATCTTGAAGAGAGAAGGGAGGGGATTAGATTTAAGATTACAAGACACCAAACCAAACACCAAGTGACCTTGCTTGAATGAAAGAGAGTTAAGGAGCGAACGGTCCCATAATATTCCTGCGGGTAACTGGGACCCGTTACCACCTCAAATAGATCGTGACCCTTGGATTGGTGGGTATATGTGTGGGTCCCTTCTGATCCAACGTTCCCTCTTAAACTAAAAACGTTTTGAGTTCTGGTGTCACCGACACAAGTCCGGGTAATTTATTACAGAACAGTAACTAGTTTAGTGTTTTTATTATAAATTAATTTTTTTTACAGTTTAAGTATGTTTTAAAATTGGAAATAGTAGTGAGAGGTTTCTTTTTCAGATGTAAACTCAAATGTTTGTCTCACTTTATCTTTTGTCTTGTTTATTTATTCAGAGAAAGGGATATTACAGGTAATATACAATGGAATATTCTAGATTCGTTGGCAATTTGCAGAAAAAATGCCCGCCAAAACCTTTTTTATTCGAGTTTTATTTACAATTCTCCACCACTGTATCTGACAATGACTTTCATTATCATAATCTTAATGGGCCTCTATCTGACATCTTATGGGCTTTTTATCCTTTCACCTACAAAATATTTGTCTTGCTTGAATTGAAATGATATTTGCTTCATGCACACAAACTGTTCGACGATTTGCGTGAACGAGAGAACATGGAACCAGAGGTGATCAGAGACAAGGAAGCGATGAGAAGATGGTCGAGAGGTAAGAGATCGTTAGGGAAGAAGATTGGTTTGGTGCCTACAATGGGTTTTCTCCATGAAGGTCACTTGTCTCTTGTTCGTCAATCTCTGAGTCTCGCTGATGTCACCGTCGTATCAATCTACGTGAACCCAGGACAGTTTTCACCCACCGAGGATCTTTCGACATACCCTTCTGATTTCTCCGGAGATCTCGCCAAACTCGCCGCCATTTCAGGTTCTGAACTCGTTGTGTTCAACCCGAGAAACCTTTATGATTACGGAGATGGTGGTGGGAGGAGGAAGGAGGTTAAGGATAGTGATGGTGGGAGAGTGGTGAGCTGTGTGGAGGAAGGTGGTGGATTAGGGCATGAGACTTGGATTAGGGTTGAGAGATTGGAGAAGGGTTTGTGTGGGAAGAGTAGGCCTGTGTTTTTTAGGGGAGTGGCTACTATTGTTACTAAGCTTTTCAATATTGTGGAGCCTGATGTTGCTCTGTTTGGGAAAAAGGATTATCAGCAATGGAGACTTATACAGAGAATGGTGAGATTTTGAGTTGATTTTGAGTCATTACAAATTTGATCATCTCTCTCATTTTTGCTGTTTTCTTGTGTCTTGTACAGGTTAGAGATCTTGATTTTGGGATAGAGATAGTAGGATCAGAGATAGCTAGAGAAAAGGATGGGCTTGCGATGAGTTCTAGGAATGTGCGTCTTTCTCCTGAAGAGAGGGAAAGGGTATAGTAATATCTCATGTTGTTCCGTTTGAATAACCATCAGAGTTTCGGAATAGTTGTGTACTTACTACGTTTCTGTTATTTTATGATTTGGTAGGCTTTGTCTATAAGTAGGTCGTTGACAATGGCGAAAGTTTCTGTAGCAGAAGGGAATATTTGTTGTGCAGAGCTTAAGGATATGATCGTTCAAGAGCTTGTTGGAGCTGCAGGACGAGTGGATTATGTCGAGGTATTGCATCACATAATGCATTTTAGATCACAATTTGGATTAATCTGTGGCGAAAATGCTCTCTCAGCATGCCGATGGATTTTGATATGGGCAAATGATCTATGTGTACATGCAGATTGTTGACCAGGAAACATTGGAAGAAGTGGAGGAGATAAAGAGTGGAGTTGTGATTTGTGTTGCTGCCTTGTTTGGAACGGTCAGGCTCATAGACAACATTGAGATCAATGTATCTGCTTGACTGCCCAGATCTCCTAACTGTCTGCATCAAAGTTCTTCATTTCTGGTCCTTTGAGAAATCTTGGAAGGTCTACGTGTGTACTGGCAAAAAGAACATGGATGTGGCTGAGGCGTTGAATCAAATGCATCTTGAAAGCCTCTGGAGAATGATCGAGTATAAACGTAATGAAGACGTCCTAGAAGTATCAGCTTTGCCATCTTTGGTCTCAAAGAGACAGGTTGGAAGCACGAATTATGTTTACAAAAACCTCAGTGTTCTCCATGATAGCTTTTTTGTTATGTTTATATCCAACATTTGTTATTCTCTACACAAGCAAGAACAAACTGTATTTCACAGGTTTCTTATGAGACAGATGCATCTTAAATGTATAAATTGTTCATGAACCTGCCGTAATACCTGCTAGAATGAGATTCAAATCTCGATTCCAACTTCAGTCAGCTAACTGCACTCTTTGTTGTGGGTCTAGACTATATGAAAGGTTTAAAAGTGACTGCCACTACATTTTGATGAGCAAGTGTACCACTGACGAAATGTGACATTTCTGAATTGTTTGTAAGTGTTCGTTGATGAGCCGCAAAGCTGTTGCTCAGTAGCCAGCCATGTTATGTATGTGTATTAGAAATGTATTACATTTTGATTCACTGCACTGCTCCACTAAATTAATGAAAATTTTATCTAGAAGTTTCAAAGACTGGTCTGGTGTGCTCTTGGCTCTTCTCGTATCAAGTAAAAGGAGCTGGCTAAACCATTGTAATTACACACCACGGAATATTAACTTAAAACAATTATAAATTGATCCCATCACAAATGCAAGTCCGATAATTCCACACGATACGCAAACATGTGTATGTTACGCCCAATATTCCGGTTCAAAAAGGACATGAGTAAAAAATAAAAAAATTGGTGGTCCATCTGGTAACGACCCAGCAGGCCATGGTGGATCTGAGTGGCGTCGAGCTGTGATCCGTCCACTGCTGAGAGCGGGAGGTGATCGCTGCTCTGTGAAACCAGCCTCACGCATTGCCCTCCGACTATAGGAACCCGTTCAAGCCAAGCCTTCGCTCAACTCACACGGCTCACTCTCAGCTTGGACTGGGCAGTCCGGAACCATGCCACTACAGACCCGACCTGCGGTCCGAACCAGTGTCCCACCAACTTTATTGTCCCCACTCGGGTCACAAGCCCTCGCTACTGAGCTCGACGTTGATTACTAGAGTCAAGTCTATATTTAAATAAAACCATTTTGAGTCAAGTTACCGATGTGGGACAAAAGAGAATTTTACACTAAGAATCACTCTAGAAAAAAAACAAAAGTCTTTCAGTTTTGTTTGAGTTTGCTGTTGAAACACAATGGGGGATTCGATGATTGTCTTCCAGATCCTTCTCTCATGTAAAGGATTCATCCGGATTTTTGTCAGATTTCATGTACTTACAAGGTGTAAAATTTCATCAACAAGGTAATTGACATCCCAATTTGACATTACCCAGATAGTGGGAAAGTCTTGTGTGTGTTCAAGTCAATTGATACCATTGTCTTCTCTCTAGTGGTCATATAGATTTTATGAGTTTCAAATGGATGCATTGCCATTGGAATGCTAGACTGATCATATAGATTTTATGAGTTTCAAATGGATGCATTGCCATTGGAATGCTAGACTGATCTCTTGCATTAATTGCCATTTCCCTGATATACTCGTGTACTCCCGAGCCTTCAATGGGGTTATGTAATCGATGAATCCTCCCGAAGCATTGTAGGCTCTTCTAAAGCAAGCCTTTTGATCGGGAAAAGAAATAACTCGACACTCTGCTCCTCATCAGCAGCATAAAAGTCAATCTGCTATGTATCGATCCCGTGAAGCATCATGTTCAAGGAATATTGGAATGTTGTGTTAATACGGTCTTTATTGATTTCTATGTTTTCACTCCCTTGTGTCTTGAAG
Source organism: Aurinia saxatilis (assembly GCA_900406295.1). NCBI lineage: Eukaryota > Viridiplantae > Streptophyta > Magnoliopsida > Brassicales > Brassicaceae > Aurinia > Aurinia saxatilis. The sequence goes on along the minus strand of OVAP01000185.1, from coordinate 8,295 downwards.
CATATCTTTCTCGAGGAGAGTCTTCTTGTAATGTGATCAAGTTTCCTGATGGCCAGTTTAGTCCTTAATTACATATATGGCAGGAGTGATTCCTATTCAAAACTCAAAGTTACTCTTCCTACAACGAACATTGTTGAGGAGAATCAATAAAACGTTGGGACTTCAGAATCTTGTGGTAAGTAAGACTAGTAGTACACATAATAATCTGTTTACCAGAGTCACAGACATTCACGAGATTTTGAGTCAGCCGCCTAAAACTCATTTTTCTACTAAATTTGGCGACACAAATAACACATTCAAGCTGGTCTCTAGAACTCAATTACTGTAACATCTTATTCAATTCTTTTGGAATTTCCAACCATTCATTTGGAAATATAAGGTGATAAGAACAAGTCTTAGAAATTGACAAGGAGAAAACAGAACAAGGAAAGAGGGATTGACTTAGATGGGAGGTGGACGAGGGACCGCGCTAATCCAGTGTGGGAGTATGAACTGAGGTGTGTAGAAAACGTGATTATCGAAAAATTGATCAGCAAACTTATAGACAAGATCCAAATAGTGGGAAAGCATTGTGTCACTATAAGTCGATGACTTCGTGTGGAGTGTAAGCTTTCGTGTCTTCAAGTCAATCGATACCAACGCCTTATCCTTAGTTCCCATATAGATGATATTAGTTTCAAATGGATGCATAGCCATTGGAAAGTAACGATGATCGCATTCAAAAGATTGTAGATTAATCTCTTGCATGAATTGCCATCTCCCTGAATCACTCGTGTACTCCTCGAGCCTCCAAAGCTTTAATACAAGGTGAATCTTGTTAATGTAAAAGAGGAAGCCCCCAGAAGTAGTGTAGGCTCTTCTAGTTCTAGAGCAAGCCTTTTGATCAGGAAAAGGAATAACCCCACATTGTTGCTCCTCGTCAGAATCATAAAAGTCATAAGCCACGATGGCTCCCGCAGGAGAAATATAATGATCGTCGAGCCAGTGAAGCATCTTGTTCAAACACAAGCTTCTTTTGGTGCACAAAATAATGCGACGTGGACAACGGACCTTTTTGCTAGTCCATGTCCCTGTCTCAGATGAATATATGTTAAAGCTAAGAGTTCCGTTTTCAAAATGTTCATCATCTATTACAACAACCTTATACTCCAAAATGACACCTTCTTCAACTTGAGTGACCAAAGCTGTTATTTGGGATGGATTGTAAGTGTAACGTGGGAGGTGAACATATTGGTTTAACACGGGGTTACCTACACGGTATGTCTCTCCTTGGCTCGATTTGGTTCGGAGCAAAACCAATCCATCTGTGTAGGCTATGATCATATTCGTGACCACCCCGTGATCAGTAGGGATGTATGAATCAAGTGGACGTGTAAACCCGTATCTTTTGCATCCGTAGAATCCCACCACTCCCTCGTCTGACACACAAAACGACCCGGACATGATTGACCACGACGAGGAAGAGTTTCGGTGCGCAGACATGGAAAGACGGCGAAAATATGTTGATTCTATGACCGATCTCCATCTTTTGGACACGGCTTTAAACCTTGTTATGCTTCTAAAAGGTAACCTCGCTACTATTACTACACATATCTCCTCTGGAAGTTCTATTCCACTCTTCATTAGAGTGTCACCTTTGGATCGATCAGTGTTCTATTTTTTTTTGTTATAGTGGTTTCCACTAGAACCCTAGGCTATATGATTGATATGATTTAGCCGTATCTAGGGTCGCTTGTTAGTTGTTACTGATTTAGATATCATCAAATCAAATACTTGTTTTGTTGGATTAATTAATTATAAGCCCAACAATGATACACAGCAACTTGTTGAATACAATAAGATGAAATCTATGTTTCCAGCCCAATAGTCACAACTCACAACCTTGTTTTTGTGTTACTCTATTTTAAAAGTGCACCATGGATTATTAGCCGTAAAGTGATAAGTGGGATACACAAAAGTTTATGTAGTCTTCTTTGATAATTGATACTTTGATAGTAAAAGTTATGGAAACACTACACAAACCTGTTTATATAAAAAATTGAAAAAAATCAAAATCACTTCACAGTCAAGCGTATAACTTTTTCACATCTACAGAATATTTATGTAGTAATACAGTCACACCCTGAAAAAAACAACCGACCAGTTTGGCGTCATTTTGGTATAAACGACGTTAAAAAAGATTCGGAAAACGCAAACTTCAACTTTTATATCTCCAAAAAACAACCAGCTTGAACATGACCTTCATATTCCACATGTGTTTCCATTTTTACCCAGCGAGAATCACTAAAACTCCAACTATACCCAACGCTCGGTTCTCCGTACCGAGCCGAACCGACCACGACCACATTCCCAGTTCTCCTAACCGCCACGTAAGACACATTAAACACGTCAGCAGGAAGATCCGCAACTTTCCGCCACGTGCCATCTCTCATCACCATCAGATCACGGCGACAACAAGCGTAAACCACTCCGTTTTCGCCGGACGCACAAACCGGAGGCCACGTAGTCATCCCCGTAGACAAAAACTCCTCACCTGAACCCCACCGCCACGTGGCGACATCGAACGACTCAGCAGTTTCACTAAACTGCCCTTGCTCCTCCGTGGCGTAACCACCTATGACATGGAACTTGCCAGCGTGGAAAATGGCCGTGCATTCGTCTCGCTCGCGGCCCATATCCGGCAACAAAGCCCATCTATCTTCCGCCACGTCGTACAACAATGCTGACGTCATCGCGTTCTTGTCTTCGTCGTGTCCTCCCGCCACGATCACGTTCCGTCGCGAATCCGAAGCGCAGGCGAAGAACGAGCGTGGTCCACACGGCATACTCGTCCCGTTACGCCACGTGGAAGTCAAGAAACTGAATACGAAGACCGAATCAGAGGTCTGCCACGTAACCGGATCAAGCCCACCAATCACGACAAGATCCGTCCCGACAGAAACCAATCTACAGAACAGAGGCAAACCGTGGGAGTTACCCGGAACCGGAGGAAGCTCTGTCCATAAACCGGAGTTTAATTCAAGAACCGAGATCCAGTACACAGGAGTAGGAATCGATTTTCCGGTTTCTTTAACCTGTTCGAACCGAGCTTGAGACAGAACAACAAGCTCTTGGCTATGTCCTGAAACCTTCCGGTGTCGGAAAAAATCAGAGAGTGTGATTTCTCGTTGCCAGAGTTTGCAAACAGAGGCCATAAGAGGAAATTGCTGGTAAGAAGAACGTAGGAGACACTCACGAGCTATGGTTTCTGGAAGATCAGGAATAAGCTCCATTGTTGAAGATAATTTTGAAGAAAATGTAGTGAGATTTTGAGATATATTGAATGATGTTGATGTGAGAGAGAAGAAGAAGAAGAGTGTGGTTACTATATAGAGATAAGTCTTCTAGAAGGTAAAGAAACTGAAAGTTGAATTTTTAATTTATTTATTATTATTTATGATTCTAATAAGAAAAGTAAAGTTTACGGCTTTTCGTGAAGTGGAAAAGTTCAATGATGTTTTCAATTATGTTTTGCTCGGAACATTCAAATTTTGGTTCTAGAAAACGTATTTGAATTTTCAATGTTTATGATAGGAGAAAGGTAACCGAAATTCAGGAGATAGTAGCGATCGGTTAATGGAGAATTAGTGTGTACGTAGGGTTTTGGTTTATTTTAGATGGAGACTTTGTACCGATTGGGACATGTAAGCAATCTGATCAAGTGATTAGTGAAAGTATTCGTTAATTAATTTATGTTCAACTGTCAATTTTACTAATTAACTATACTCTAATAGATGTCCTTTTTCGTCGGTGGTATCTATTGTAGATTAGTTTTGTATTGAGATTTGAAATGACAATGACATGTAACCGAGATCATATGTTGATTGATCCATTAATTACTTTAGCATCTTCATTTTTTTTATAAAAAAAAAGTTCTTTATATTAACCACACCAGTACAATGCAAAAATAAACATAATTAATCACATAACAAAACTAATACATAACCGGATCCGGTTTAATTATCAAGGGAACCCTAAAACTAAAAAACCATCGCGGTCGTCGAGTGAACGGTGACACCATGATTCAAAACACGCCGTCGAAATTTCCAGAGTGTAGCCGATCAACTCTGTATCTTCCGACCATGATAAAAAGCTCATCAGTAAAAAAAAGTTTCCCGAAGAACTAAAAAAAAGAGAGGTAGAAAGAAAGACAAGCACATCCTCCACACCATCCAAATCGAAAACTAATATATCAAAATAAATATTTTTATTTTTTTCAGTGGAATTTGAGAATAAACGGATTTAGTTATTTTCTAACTGGTAATATCAAGATGCTCAACGTGGAATTGACGTAATTGAGAGAGCCAGTATTACTAAAGTGTATGTATAATTTAATTTTAGAATCTAATTAACGAGTTAATCTGTAAATGGTCTACCACGTTGTAGCTTATAAGGAGACAGAAAATTATACAATATTATTAACCTAGCGGTGTAGTTGATATATAATAATGTACAGAAGTGAGCTAGTATCCAAAACTATACATCCAGACAATAAAAAAATGAAAAAAAGTCATAAGTCAAACAAAAAGAATATGGGTGATTAAAATAATCGAAATGATTTAGTTTAACCAAGGTCCATGTGATCCCATGTGGCTTAATTATTCACGAAGACATAGCCACCCCAGCTGGTTACTAATTGTAATACTATATACAGTCATGTTTATCATATTAAATTTACAAACACAGTTGATTATCTGAGTAATGACGATTTAACAGTTAAGTTATTCATATATTACTATCTCTACGAAAAAAATACTATCTCTACGAAAAGTATTGTTTGTTAGACCAAAACATGGGGAATTTAATGTTATTGTTTCTCTTTTCTAGATTTTTATTATTAGTAATTTTCCTAGATTCGTACATTTCCTTTAATTCGGAATCACAACATATTTGATGAGATCGTTTCTTTGTTTAGAAAGATTTTATCGAAATGAAAGTAACGAATGAAATGTTATAATCTTTATATCCTTAACATACATACAACAATAGTGTTTTTCGGATGAATAGATGTTGATCAAGTTGTATTCGAATCAAGAGTGATCAGTTTTATTGAAAGATAATAATTTAATTTAAAATATAATATTGATTCCGAACACCAAAATTCTTTTTTATAACTTTCACAATTTATTACATAAAATAAAAGTCTTCATTGCCAAAAAGGTAGTAAATTCGGCTGTAAAGCTTCCACACTTATATAGAATTATAGATATAAGATTCGCTAGAGTTTAGTTTTTGAGTGATTGGAGATTAATAAAACAAAAAGAATAAGATGATATAATTCGTTTGAGGATTAAAGAAAAATTGAGAAGATGATATATAATTAGTGTGATTGGGTCCAACTGAATACGAGTCGACCACGCAAAGGATGTTCATTAAGGCGTCAGCAAGTTTGTTATGTTCCTACATCCATTATTATATCAAATATAAATATGTATACGTATGTTAAAAAATAATCATTCATTCGAAATCATTTAGCAGATAATATCTACTAGAAAATTTAGTAGTTACAATCAAAATGACAAGAAAACACATATGTTCATTAAAAATTTATCATTTTTCTAAGGACGCATCATTCAAACGTGTTTTGACTTCATTTTGTTTTATGAGATTAGTGTTGATTATCCAAGCATGAGACTGTTCTAGGACAAAAAAAAATAATGTACTCAGGGAAGAAAAATATATATAAAGGACTTTATTTAGAGTTTCTTTTATTTTGTATATGTAATCCAGTCTTTGGATGATATCATAATATTAATTAATAACAGCACACGCCATGTATGAACAATACTCAATTTTTTATACTTTTTTATATACTTTGTAAGTGTATTTAGAGAAAATGCGACAAATGAAAGAGAGTAAGAAACTAAATTTTCATGTAATTTAAATTATGAAAATATCAAATATCTGGTTTCTTCCTCCTATTTTTCTTTTTTCCTTTCTTTCTCATTCGTTTGCCTCTCCCTATCTGGAAATCTTTTTTTGGACATTCAATGACTATTGACATTAATGGTGCGATGACATTAATCAGGCATCGCTTTTAGTCACACCATTAAAGAACAAGAAAGTCCAATGTATGAAGAAAACCCCAAAAAACAAGAAAAATATCAAATAAACGGTTGTCACAATTCCATCATATACATATTAGTAATATTTTGTCGATGACACATCCAATACTACTAAGTTTGTCCCCTTGACACAGAAATCGTATTAGGGTTATCCAGTTTAAACTTAAATCATATTACGATTCAAAATCTCACTTCTTTAACGTGAGGATTATTGATGTCACTATAGATATAAAAAGGGAACATTATAACGTTTTTATGTTTTTCTTTTACGAAAAGAAAAGAACATTATATTTTGATAAGAAGTTGATACACGTAACGAACAATAGTAATAATTTGGGAAATGGCATGTTCCATGCAACTTGGACTCATTCAAGGGTCCACCATTCCACGATCATATCCGGACGCACTTATTATTGTTAGAATCTGAATAATTGAGTATACTATACATTTTTACCCACTCAAATGTAATTCTTCAGGATATATATTTTTCAAAAATTGGGTACTTTGAAATTCATAGGATACTATTTTTCTGTATACAATGTGTTATTTTAAAACGTGTGTTTTCTGACATTTTAAAATAAAATATTTAATAAACGCGAAAAAACACACGGTTCTAAAATTTTTTTTTATATCTAAACATTTTATTAAAACATAAGATAGAGTTACAACAATCGGTTTGTATTTTTCCCGAAAATAAGGGGTTGTGGATAGAGTGAATATTTATAGTAACAACTACACAAATAAAGACTTTGCATTAAGGAAGTGAGGCTAATGGATAAATATTTGAATTTTTTAACTAAAACTGAAATCCTGAAACAAAAACATTCTCACAAACATTTCATAGAAATCAGTAAGAAGCGAAAACTGAGCCAAATAACATGAAGCCATAAAGCCACGGTAAGACCCGGACAAGCAACTAGTCTAAACCCGATACAACCAGCAACGGCAGAGATGAGAGCAAGAGTGAAAAGGATCAAAGGCCAGAATCTACCTTCTGAACCCCTCCACGGATCTAGTTTAGGAACTCAATTTTTGTTTGTGCGGAAATTATGAAATAATTGTCAAGCACACAAACGGCAAAACGTCTAGTTGCAAAGGTTTGAAGAACAACACGGCGTCTTACTAACGATAGTTGAAAAATAACTAACAACATACATCATGGTGTCCACATCGCAAAGGGCAGCATCATCAGCTAGTTGTTTAGGTCAAAGCAATAAATAAAAAAAGGTATTCAATCATAGATAAAAGATATAAATAGTTGTAAAACACCAAATGCATGTATATATTCAATCTTTATTTTAGTTATTTGTAAACTGTATCTGAACAATCTTTCATTCATGTAATAAATTATTTTTTTTCTCGTTATTATGGAAAAATTTAAATATATTCTTTTCCCGAATTGTGAAACCCAAGTACTGTCTCTTTGGTCCGTAGTGTCTTGAGATAAGTATCACGAGGACAAAACTATACATTTGAACGGTCGACATCATATCAATTTACATCATATCAAATTTCAAAAAAGTTGTACAGAGACTCCGTGAAATATCTTCTTGTATTTGTATATAATGCAGTTTTAATAATTCAAAGTCTTATCCAATTTGCTGACGTGTATTATCTCTCTTGCATTACCAGTAAATTTAGTATTAAGTGGAATATTAAAAAGTTGGAGCTCCCTTGTTTCTACTAGTCTTGTCTTAAGGGTTGAAATCAAGCGTAAAACATGGAACAGCCAAATTCCAGAAAGGTCCAATAAAGGTTGAAGCGTATTTGCTCATCGGTCGAAATTTATTTACTTTTATTCCCACAAACAAAAATCAAACTTTTATGTTGTCAGAATCTTTTTGCAACTCAAAACTACGATTCAACGCCAATACTATTCAATTGAACGATTTAACACTTTGTAACCTCTCACTCTCTCTCCAACACATTGGTTTGTAATTTTTAAAGATTGTATCACAAGACACTACAACATAAAAGGNTTACAAATGAATTAAAACAACATCAATTTTAATAAGTGATGTAATTTTACATCATTTAATTAAAAGTGATGCAAATTCTTTTGGTTTGCATCACTTTAATGTAAATGATATAATAACAGAATTATACACCATTTACATAATTGATATATTTTCTATTTTTATTAGTATCACTTATACAAATGATACAAAATATACAACAATTACGTAATTGA
>OVAP01000184.1:0-45808 GCA_900406295.1 Aurinia saxatilis | reverse complement strand
AGCCCCTATTTATATATATATATATATATATATATATATATAGATATAGTTTGAATCCCCTTTTCAAAATCCTTAAAACCTCTTTTTGGACATGACCTAAGGCTTTTATAAAACTAAAGTCCAGATTATATATATTTTAGATCTGTTTAAATTTACTTCCAAGTTGAAAGTGGTGTTGTTTGGCATAGTCTTGTCCGGTTCAAGTATCACAAACCGAAATATGCATTCCTCCTCTGGTTAGCACTCAAAAATCGTCTCACCACATATGATTGTCAAGTACTATAGAACCCGAATATCAATATTGCCTATGTTTTTTGTCAATATCTAGTGGAGTCCCGCAACCACCTTTTTTTTAGTATCCATATGCTGTAATGATATGGTCTGCGCTTGGAAAAGGTCTATTACAAACAGACTTCTTGAGTCAATTGGACAATTTAATTGATCACTTATCTGATCCACCAAGGAATACTGTCCAAGGTTTCCTCTAACCATATATGTTTTCCAAGTCGTTCTCTACCACTTTTGGAGGGAGAGAAATGACAGACGATATGGTAAATCTGCTCGTCCAACTGACATTATGATTAAGATGATAGATAAAACGGTATGTAATCGTATCAGTTCAATTCGGATGCACGGAGATCATGTTCTCGAGGAAGCAATGCAAATATGATTTCAGTCTCGTCAAAGACCCTAGTTTCCAACTTTCTGTCTAGGCTTTGAAGTTTTCCATTTACACTTTTAGAACACCAGTTGTAAAAAGTTTTTTTTTTTTGAATAAATTTAACATTCTAAAAAAAAAAAGGTGTTTCACACATAATTTTTAAAAAGATTTTTCATTTCTTTAAACGTTTACTAGGCCCAGTCGATTATAATGGGCGTACTGATTTGAAAATCATTGGGCTTCATTAGGGCTCGAAAAGCAGTGGGGTCACTCGTCCTTGACGCCCAATTACAATTCGAAACGCAAAAAGAAATCGAGATCGGAAAAATATTTTCGCAGAGCTTCTTCCTTCCCGCCTCAACCAAATCAAAAACCCTAATTTCTCTCTTCTCCAGATCCTCCCAAATTAACCACATACCAATCCTCCAAATCTCTCAAGCCCACTAACCCAAATCTCCATTTCGTCTTCTTCACAATTCAAGGTACGAATCGATTCGTGACTCTCCCTGTACAGTCTCAATTTCTAATTGCGAAAATTGAGGTTTTTGTTGTTGTTCATTTGTTGTTTGGAATTGAAATTATTGGTTTTTTTGCTTTGTGGGTTTGTTTTTGAAGATGACTGAAGAGACCCGTATCGCTTTGGGTGATGTTACGAATGTTCCGAAGAAGAGAGGAATCTCGTCGATTTTGGGTGATTTGCTTTCGAAATCTGGAGGTGGTGAATCTGGCAAGAGTGTTGTTGTTAATGAAGATTCGTCGAGACCTAAGTTTTCAAAGAGGTTGTGTTTAGTTGTGGATGATTTGGTTAAGGAGAACGATGTGAATGAAGGAGGTTCTTCTTCTTCTTGTTCTGAGGAGGATAAGATTAGTTCTGCTGATTCTTATGATAAAGAGTCTGATGATGGTAATAAGGAGGAGATTTATTTCGAACCTGGTGACAGAGCCGGTGCGATTGTGTTGGATTCTAGCCGTAAAACCGATGTTGTTAGTGGTCAAGAGTTGGATTTATCTGTGTTGAGTAGTGATGCTGACAGGTGTGAACCTCAGAGGGTTACTGAGGGGTTGTCTGAGTGTAAGAATTTGAGATCTTTTGATTTGCGAAAATGCGCAAATGTGAATCAAAACGTGGGAGATGATTTGCTTAAATCGTGCTCTTGTTCTTTTTGCCTGAAGGGTAATTCGATTCTTCAGCAGTTTGTTTACATAATTTTTTTGTCTTGGTTGGGATAAACTAACTTAGCTAGTACTGTTTATGGATTTGATTCAGCTGCGTATATTTGGTCCGATCTGCATTACCAGGATATCAAAGGTCGATTATCCGGTGAGTCTTTAGTTATCTACATTTATAACTTACAGACTTTAATTTGCAGCACACACTTGAGGATTTCCTTGTGAATAATTTTCATATGTTTTGGTCTTTTTGGGTGCTGATACAGTTTTGAAGAAGAGTCAGAAAGAAGCTAGCAATATGATTCAAAGGAACGGTAAAGAAAGGCCTATGGATTTTCATGCTTCGTTGCACCCTGATAGTGCCTCGAGACTAGAATCTAAGCTCATGGGTCAATGGAGGTCTCTCTTTCTGAACATGGGCGATATCCTCGCTCGAGAAAATAACCAACTTGTAAGTTACTTTACTGGCGTCTAATATGTTCATGAAGCATAATGCAAAGTGTTTGTTTTTTTGAATCCTTTTGGTGTTTCTGGTGTTTGATGCTCATTGTATAATTCCAATTCTGCAGCAAGGCACCTTTTTGAAAATGAAAGAATTACGAGAAGAATGCAGGATTGATGTGGAGAGAGCATCAAAAACACCTCAACCCAACACTGAGTAAGTAGTCTTCTCAACTTTGATCAAGCACTGTTAACTACTCAAACTTCTCTTTAATATTCTGTAGCTCGTATGGAATTTATTAAAATGTAATATCTTCTATGCAATGTATAGATGCTTAAAATCGTAAATGACTCTGTATGTGAGCAACTACTGTTGATGTTAGTCTATCTCAATTTCCCTTATGTTTCTCTGGGAATTTTTTGTTTTGTTTTGCTGTTTGTTATGACTCTGAGGTACACTCGTACTGATAATCTGCAAAATCCTTGATTTCATTGTTATTTAACTTGTTAGAGTAAGAATTCTGAGTTAGTATATACTTATGGTACAACTTTCAAAACTCAGCAAAAATTGTATATAAATGTTTATTTAAGTAAAAAAATTAAAACATGTCTTGCAATACAAAACTGAGTTAAATATATGGACATTGTTCATGAAAGCTCATGAAATAGACACTATGTTCATGTATGTATGCTTTAAAACACCAACTGTTTGGTTGGTCGACTCTTTGTAACAACACCCCATCACTGTTTAATGTTATAATTAATAGATGTCAAAAAAAAAAAAATATATATATATATATATATAGACATTTTTCGATTTCTAGTGGTTACTGTCCATTCTTCGATTTTCGAAATAGACAATAAACAAATTCGGCACAAAGCGTGATCCTTACAGCTGAAGTAGTCTCTACAACACCTACATCAAAAGCCTATAGTTAAAGGTCGTTACTAATCACCCTTTCAGATGTTATCAGTTTAGTTTGCACTTGGACACGGTTGCACATCAGGACATGGATGCATATATATATTAGTATGATTTTATGAAAATATATTGTTCGAATAAATATATTTATTTGCTTGGTTCTTACACAGTTCACGTTAAGATATGTTAGGCAGACACGTCTATAGTAGTTTTGGCTCCCCATTGTTATGGCATTCTCTCTTTTGCAAAAGGTTCCCATGTGACACTTCTATTTACTCATATATATATATATATATATATATTCATTGGTACACGGAGTTAGGCAGATCCCATCCCTTTTTCAGAACTACTTGTAATTTAACATTTCATCATAATATATGTTATCTAATCATGTAGACATACAATAATAGACAAAAAAAAGGCATACAATTATATGTTTCAGTACTATTCATAGTATATTGGGCTAAGATTTGCATAACATAAATTAAAAAAATTTAAATGTAAATGGATTTTGTTTTATCAACAAAATATAATTTGTTTTATCAACAAAATATAATTTGTATTCGGCTGATTCAAAATCAAGCTTATCACTAATACAAACACTAGATTACAAATTGATTATATAAATACAAATGAAAGTTTACAAAATCTAAATATATGACAAAATAGGCTAAACTGAAACTTACAAGTGAAAATTTGCAAAATCCAAACACCAGACTACAAGTCGATCAATGAAACTTTTATAAACTGAAAACTTTCACGTAAAAAAATTGCAAAATCCAAATATATGACGATATAGATTAAAAGGAAGTCCAATCTCTAGTAGTTAAAGTGGTTGGATAAATCATAAAACTCATATACATAGTACATAGATATGGTGTGTAAGTAAAACTTGGAACCCCTCTAAATTGCTCAAGAGAGGCTCGACCCTCAAAGCCGGGACCGGTTTCCCAAAGCAGCCACGTGTAACACAACCTACGGGATGTCCACATTATGGGACCATCTCCTCTAATTCACCCTCCAAAACTTCTGACATGCAAAAATACATTTAAAAAAAAAGGCATAATAAAATAAAATAAAAATAACAGAAAAACCTTCCCTTTTAAACACTTTAAAGCATTTTGATTAAGGACAAACCGGTTATAAAGCGAATACTAGAATTTATAATAACTTCTCTAGAGTCTACTTGAAACCTTGATAAATAAATATTCGCCATTGAATATGATCTCTTCCACGTGATTCATTACTCTCTCCAACTTCAAGAACCACATATACATAATTGATTGGACGAATATAATTAGCTATATAGATAGTTAAACACTTTTTTTTTAGATTTGATTCCCTTTTAAATAAATAAACACTTTGTACATAGATAAATATATAGCTCTAGAAGACATCTCTCATTCAACGTGGTTAATATATTATACGTATAATGTATGAGATTTTTTGTGGTGTGAAGAGATTCATTTATCACCAATAATTGAGATTAAAGGGTTTAATTAATCAAATAAGTAATTTTGTATTATAATTAGCCTAAAGAGAGCTAGGAATAAGCCAATGAAAGGGATATGCAAAGAGTGGAATCCATCTTTACCACGTTCAGATAAAGTGAGAAGAAATTATGAGTTTATAGTTTGACAACACTTGTAAGCGCTTTGGATCTGTCTGATTGTCTCTCTTTCCCTACCTCACCCATGTGTTCAGTTTTCGTTTCTTTGCTTTTCCTTTTAGTTTCCTTTTGTCTTTATTCTTGATTTTAATACATTTTTCTGAACACATGAACACGACCTTCAAGTGGATTCCAACTTGGCCAATCTTAACTCTTCTCATTAGTACGTTGAAGTTTAATCACTTTAAAAGTTTTGATTCTTTTTGTGTTGCAATATGTTCATATTAGTTGAACTTAAAAAGTATAACAAAATTGGTTGAGAAATGTTGTTAGCATTGAACAAATTAAAATATAATCAAGTGATGGCGTATAGTCGTTGAAAGATTCATTCCAGAAACCTTTTTTACAGGGCTCAAGTCTTTTCCTCTACGATTTCAACCGTTTTAAAAATAATTGGTAGACATTTTTAACGGCAAGAAAAACCAAATTTATATAGATCTTGATGGATTACTTTGGATCTAGGATTCCTCCACTTATAAGAAGGAAAAAAAATCAGAGAAATGTAAAAAATATCCAAGATAGTTTATATATATCTTTTTGTAAATTTCACATATATATATTTTTTTAATTAACAAAAGATTTTGTGTCTAGACCCCTACATTCACTCAGATCCGGGGTCAGAATATTTTTTTTGTTTTTGGTTATGAGTTGAAAAATATATTATCAAGGATCAGAATATGTTATATGATCTCTTTCATCACTGTTCTACACGTATATATCATCATGTTCATTCAGCTTTTATACAGAAAGAAAATGAAAATTCATTCTTATATATTTATTTAAAATTTTATCTAGGTCCATGGACAATGCAAATGCATATGTATTTGTATATAAAAGAAGTATTGAGTATTGGGTGAAATGTCGACATCGGAAGGGATTGAAAACACATGCAGCCTTATTTTGATAGTTAGTCGCATTATACAACCCAAAAGCTATGGACAAAAAGCTTTGACCATCATGAATGACCATCCACTATTATTGATTTGCTATGACAATATACGTATAGTCATAACTCTCTCTTTACATATCTCAGCTTTCACAGAAAGTACGTGCATGCATCTAATAATGTTATACAATATAGCTCTATAGATGTCCAAATATGTCAATTGATGTATATATGTAATATGTTTATCTATATGCGATTTCCACTGTCAGATTCCAAAAGATGCAAACACTAATTGGGGTAAAAATAGAATACCGTAACGTTGGAAGGTCAGTTATTGGGTTTCACATGTACAGTGCATCTATTTCTGGTTTGATTTGGCTAACTTGATATTAGAGTTTTCTATTTGGTTACACTTATTAATTGTCCAAAGAGTGGCTCAATTATGTCTAGATTGCTAAAAGAGCATGGGAATATGATGAATGATTTGTCGAAATTAATGGCTATACGGACCATTATGCTAAAGATGGAATGGAGAGAAATCTCGCATATGAAAGATGGGAATGATTTAAACTAAGTTGACCTTAACACTATTATTTCATTCTTACAAAAACTAGAGTAACTCAAAAATATTTTACACGTAAACTCGTATATATAAAGAATCCAATCTGTTTTACAAAAAAATGAAAAAAAAGAATCCAATCTTGGTTAGTCCAAACTCCAGCCAGTTGGAAGTGTAAGTGGATAAAGATACAAATATGAACGTGTGAAGAGATATAAATATGAAAGAGAGTCACAACAAAACCATGAGGTGGTGGGAGAGTGGTTTCTCTCTTTTTGGAAGAGTTGTTATATATGTGGGTTCAAGCCAGGGATCGACTATCCCCATGCGCATAATTACTCTTTTCATCCCTTGGGCCATATGGGTATGAGTTCATTACTTACAGTCCATTTGAAAATCCGAGAGGGGGCCCATCCGTAGGTTACCTTTTCTCAGGGTGATTAGTTTGGGTCTTTCCATGAGTTCGGAGATGCACCATGAGTTAAAAAAAAAAAAAAGTCACAACAAAAGGAAAACATTTATAGAAAAAAAAAGAAAAAAGAAACATGATCGTATTAATGATCTTGGATATGATATGAAACAACTACAAAATCTGCTACAATACGATATAATAAATTTGTCTCGTACCAGGAAATAAATATAAGTAGAGCGTTCGTAATCAGATCCCAAAGGACATGCACGAAGAGAGAAACACGACTTAACTAGAAACAACAATAAAACAAAACAAGACTTACAAGTTTTCAGAGTTTGTCTTTGCCACTCCAAGCAAGAATCCAAGTATTTAATTCTTGGATTTGATCCCGGTTTAATACGGTTAGGTTCCTTCGTCGACTATCTATACTATTGAAAAGTACCAGACAGATTTGAAATTTGATCATTTAGTTTCATTTGGACCCCCACGAGGCTATGTGTCAAAGTGTCAGTAGACAAGTACACCGAGTGAGCCAAATCAAGTTACATCAAACTCTTTCAAATGTGTGTCACAAACAATTCACAAATAAGTATTATACATGTATAATCTCTTTCAGGCATAAGACCATGTTGCAATGTTATTTTCACATAATAAAAAAAACTTTATATTCGTCAATCCTAGCTCTCAAAATTTTTTTTCTCGATTCTTCTTTGGCTGACATCTTTTAACTGCCATCGGAGAGGTTTCGTTTTTTGTTTTTCCTTTTCTATCGGTCTTATCTTCTCAGGTTACATCGTGCGACGTGTGGTTTCTGCTGGTAGGTTGGAGTTTATGGTTTTTCTGGTAGGTTAGGGCTTGTGGTTTTCCTTGGTAGGTTGGAGCTTATTTCTCTTTTTCAAATACTTAGTCTAGAGATATAGAACTTATGATTGGAGTTTTTTTTCTCGGTTTTCCTTTGTTGGGCTATTCTTTTTTAACTAAGAGACTTGACAAAATAAAAATGCAAGATTTGAAGATTCAAGAGTCAGAAGATTATTGGACTCTCTATTTAAAAAAAAATTCCATGGTTTAAAAATTATAAAGATTTTTATGGTTGTCTCAGTAGTATCTAAATAGCTTTATTTAGGTTTGTGATATTATAATTTTTATGATTTTGATTTATTGTTACTTGTATCTTTCCATTGGTTACTTTCAATAATATCCAGATGATTGAAAAAAGATACCCAAAATACATTGAAAATATCTAAAATTTTGAAGACAATATATAAACATACGTTTGCATATAACATAAAACGAAAATAATTACAACTTAGAAGGACTAAAATGAAAACAACTTGTGACCCTTTTTCTCTCGTTCATCTTTTTCCTTTCTTACAAAAAAAAAACAAAAAACGATGAACAAGAACAAGATTAACCTAAAGAGACAGATTAAGACATTGCCCTATCCTTTACAACGTTCCAAGGTTAGGCATGTACATGACATTAATTCATTAATATATCTTCACCAATCGACATTAATTATTTCCAATTCGAACATTGTCTCTCATTTATACGGTCACATTCTTGGCTGCATTTGTTTCCATTCCACCAATCGTCGCAAGAAATCCATCACCTGTTCATTTCGTATTTATGAGAGCTAAGTTAGCACGTATAGATATACAACAATAAATGTATACATAGTACATATTACTATAGTCTATAGACATGTATGTGGACTTGCCTCGGAGGGATCTTGCAAAGAATACGAAGCATCTGTATCCTTGGGAAACTTGGAGACAAGAATGCCAAATCCTTCACCTCTTTCCCTTAGCATCTAATATAAAATCAAGAAATACAATTAAAACCTGTGTAACTTAACAATCTTGACTAGCTAGATATATACCTTAAAGGCATCTTCGTCGGTCCGATCATCACCGATGTAAACCGGGAAGACGTTGTTAGAATTTCCAAAACCTGTCATATTCAAAGTTTAATAATTCAGTTTTCAAAATTGGTTAATATCAAAACAAAAAATAATAATTAAAAGGTGAATTGAGTACGAAAATGATGATGGAAAATGATTAAGTGGGGCAAAGGTCCTTTACAATAAAAAGACAGAGACAAAATTCTCTGCTTTTAACTCACCAAGTGACTCTAACAAGAACTCAAGAGCTTTGCCTTTATCCCATTCAATCATAGGACGGATTTCGAAAACCTATTTGATTAAATCCAAAAGAAACAAAATTTATATCATTTTCACTATTGGTTACAAAACCGATTCTCTATGTATATGTATGACCAATGGCAAAATGCCACCTCATATCATACCTTTCGACCTTGGGTCAGTTTCAATGTAGGGTATTCCTTTAATACCGACCTAACCTGTAGAACCAGTTCGCTCCATTTCTGTAATGGTCAAGTTTCCCCATTTTTAACGTTAGCTCATGTATTTGTCTCTTTATGAGTTAATGTGATTGTAGTCTCTCTTTTTTTTTTTCATTTAAAAGTATTTTGACCAAGAATATAATTTTAATTATATAATATATACC
This sequence comes from Aurinia saxatilis, assembly GCA_900406295.1. Taxonomy (NCBI): domain Eukaryota; kingdom Viridiplantae; phylum Streptophyta; class Magnoliopsida; order Brassicales; family Brassicaceae; genus Aurinia; species Aurinia saxatilis. The sequence continues at coordinate 36,560 of OVAP01000184.1, read as the reverse complement.
TCCTCATCAACGCAACGATAGTGCACAGAAGCACAAAACTTGTGATTTTCTACTCTAGCTCCAGGAGTGGATTTGGTTTTCTCCAAGAGTTGTCTATAGACCTTTCAAAAATCAAAACACAAATGTTGTTTAATCAATACTCCATTTTCACATGTATGTTTGCTAATACATACTAATATATATTGTCTTACTTCATCAATCATGGGAATATAGTCATTAGCTGGTTGGTACAAAAGAGACTGTTTAACCTAAAAACAAGGAGGGTATTATATAAGCTTAAATCCAAAATAAAGAAATATAAATACATGTTTTTAAAATCAATATTTTATTTAAGTTTTCTGAAAAATCACCCTCTTGTGTCTGGAGAAGCCTTCTCTTGGGCCTTTAATGTCCATGCCATGGCTTCCAGCATAATACAGCTCAGCTAACTTCACAAAGTTATACACCTTTGAACCCAAAAAAACTTAATAAACTATAGTTTATTATCTATTATAATATGGAGAAAATGCCAAGAGGAAAAACAAAGAAAATACCTTGTCTATGCATCTACCAGTAACTATAGCAGTTGGGAAACACTTAGCAACTTTTTTCACTGTTCTTCTCATCTGAAGAAATATACCAATAAAAAAATGTGATTAATGGATATATAGAGATTAATATATGATAATCAAGTCAAACAAAGTAATAAGATTAAGTTAAAGACGAACCTTGCTTGACATGAAAGCTTTATCTGGATCATCAACAATGGGAGAGAGAGTACCATCATAATCAAGAAACATTACGATCTGTTTCCCTCCCGAAGCTTCCATGATCTGTTCGAACATCTCTAAAGCTGAAGGATGCTGCATCTGTAAGAAAAGAAACAAAAAAACTGTTAAGAAGAAAAAAAAAGTAAAAAGATTTTTAAAGAAAGACTTACGATCCATGAGTTGAGTAGTTGCTGTGAGGAGAGTGATGATTTGAGATGAGTAGGAGAAGAAGCTCTCATTGAATCAACCCAAGTGTTGATTCTGTGTCCATTGTTGTTGATGATGTCAATGTTCTTGAGAAGCTTCTTCTTTGAGATTGAGATGAAAGCAGGAAGAATCGTTGGTGGTTTCTGTGAAGTAGAAGAGTTATTGTTATTGTTGTTGTTGGTGTGGAGGATGGTCTCTGATACGACAACGTTTTGAGTCGCGGACATTCTCTCTTGTTGTTCCACGACAAAACTCACTGTGAACAGAACAAAACAGAGTTTTAACAAAAACAGAGGATTGAGATGAAAGATAGTGAAAACTAAAGCTTACCCATTTGAGAAAACTGAAGTTTCTAGGTGAATCAAAGAGATTAGAGGTTTAAAGATGAATGGTGAAGAAGTGTGATTTTTGGGCAGAGACCTGAGAAGTGGTTTATGTAGGAGAGGAGAAGCAAAGGGCCAAGTAAGTGGGACCTACTGGGCCTAATAATGGGTTTTAAATGGGCCCACTTCTTTTTTTTTGGATGGTCACATTCCAGTACGTTGTAATATATATATATATTGATATATATCAATGTTTGCGTCTTTAATGTCATCGTCCGAACCATGCGAGTCGTCGAATCCGCGTTTCCTTCTTCTGTTTCTTTATTTGGGATCATTGCGATATTAAGTAAAACGTGTAATTTTTAAAAACGTTTTAGTAGTTTATTAGAAGTAAACGTAAATTAGCTGTTTTCTTTCTATCCCACAGAAATTAAATTCCCATTGATATATATTTTTTTAAAAAAAATTGTTTTTGTATTTATATATAACCTCCAAATTTGGAGTCAAAACTGATAAATCTTCGTTAATTTTGGGGTGTTTCGGTTCCCTTTTTATTCTAAGACTGAAAGAATCAGTACATTTTTGTGTGCACGGAACTAAAATAATCCATGCATTGGTTAGGGCATGTCCAATGATGATATCGAATTTCTTAAATATAATATTTATATATTTTATTATTATTTTATTTTAGAGTTTTTTAAGGTCTCTTAATTAATAACTTCATGTATTTCTCTCTTTCATTTTAACAAAACTCCCTTATTTTCTTTTCTTTTTCTATTTTTTTATGTGTAGAATTTCACTCAGAAAAAATGGTCCTACTATTTTGGTAGAACTATAGTTTTATTGCACATCGATCGTGACTAATATATAAATTTCTCTTCTTGGAGTTTTCAGTATATATATATATATATATATCCTATTTCTTTTACATGTTCGTAATTTATATTATTCTTTCAGTTTCTATTAAAAATGTCTGCGGGCTATATAAATTTTTAGAAGTATTATATCACCAAATGAGGTGTAAATGATCTCATGATATTCATGACATCTAGTGCTAAACCAATGCCTTAAATTAAAAGAGGATAAAGTAATAATTATAATACTGGTTTATATATATCATACCATTTTACTCATGTATCAAGACACATTTACTTACCAAGTACATGATATTTAAAACTAAGTACATTCAATATATAGTTGACAAAAAAGTATATTCAATATAATCACTTTAGTGTCAGTACGTACAGTGTATTTATTTTTAATAAGCATGTAATAAATTTATTTTCTTGCTTTCTAGAATGTCATATTAACCAAGCTTTTCAAAGAATGAGATTCACATACCCCTTTTAATTTAGATGTTTTTATAAATGTCAATTACACATTAAATTGTAGGGTACAAACGATATACTATATTTGTATTAAAATTAGTAAAACATCGATTTTTGTGTGCAGCAAGCAAATGTACTAAATCAATATATAGTTTTCAAGCTTCAAGTTTTTAATGTGGCTAGAGACAAACCAGAAAGTTTTTAATAGACCTGACAATGTGAAACCACCTTGGTCTTTGGTCTCTGATTGCTTCACCGAACATCACACGAAATTAATAACTCTGTGATTTTGTACGAACAAAATTATAATATTTCACACATATATATATATATATATATATATGTTATAAAGTTCCTTATTTTTATTTGTCAACTCGCATACTGTTGTTACACACCTAAAGTAAATATCAGTCATTTTCAAATTATGTAGCTTACGAAAAAATATATAGCATATTGTACTCATAGCATTTTTGTTAAACCTAGGGACCCTTTTACGTGTAAAGCGAGATATCTCTCATGGGTCATCACAGCATAATAGTATATATATTGAGTATTACACAAATAATTGTGGTGTGTTTAATTATAAAAGGAAAAAAAATATAATATATATATATATATATATATATATATATTATTTTTAAAAAATGTTGGTCCAACTGGAGTCGGCTTATTGAAAAAAAAAAAAAATTATTATTTAGTAGTGTATTTTATTTTATATATATAATAATGATGCATATCAAGATCGCATAGCAACACTCAGTTTTATGTGGATGTATTAGTTTAAGTTCACTTTAGTTTTGTAACATTGGAAAGTTTTGAAAAAATTTGTGATTTTTTTCTTTTGTTAAAATAACATATATGCTAAAAATAAATAATTTATAATATATTAAATTAGATTTATTTAGGCGGTGATACATTGACAATTATAGTACAAACCAGTCATTATCGAATTTATAAACTTAAAATTTTCTTAAGTTTTTTGGTTTTGAAGAAAAATGAAAATTGCGATGTGTTCAATTTTGATCAGTTTCCTTAGCATATTTTTTGTTTGATATGCATATGTATGTTTAATAGAAAAAAAAAATTTAACATCTGCCGACTGCATAGGTCTGTTTAATACAATTTTTTTGACACTCCTATTTATAAAGTAATATAATACGTATAGACACCTAATATGAAACCGAGTGCACCAAATTAACATATGTATGTTGTCCCCATGTTCAAACTTCTACCCCATGTTCAACCATCTGGCAACAAGAAGTTTTGATTTATTAGGGCATTTATATGTGCTTATGTTTTAAAAAACATTTAATTATTCGTATAGATCAATATGGTTAAAGCTTTAGTTCGGCTTGTAAACTTGTTGATTATGCTTTTAGCTATTTCAAACCTTCTAGTCAAATAATCCATCAAGACTTTCGAATACTTGCTTGTATAGTAAGAATACTCATCTAATAGTTTCGTGGAAACCGAACCTAGGTAGTTAACGTTTGACTAAAAACATATTTCGGAAAAAAGAGACACAAAAACCAAATCGAACAAATAATTGGTCGTTTTGTCTGTCTATGAGAATATATACGAGATTCCACAATACTGTATGGTTCAAGAATTTTCCTCCCCATGTGATGCTTGTTTTTTTATTTCTTAAATAAATATATGTTATATACATATTGATCATATATTATTCAGAATTTGAGATTTAATTACTTTGATTAACGAGTATTTTCAGTATATTTTTTATGTTACATATCTATGTTTTGTTTTGGTTCTATCTCAAAAGGTCGTATGTTTTTTTGTTTTTTGAACGTAGTTGAATAAGAATTATGTTCTCATATTTTAGCCAACTCTAACTACATAATGAAACTCGGTGTAATTGCTTATATGTTTTTCAGTCAAATAAAGTTCAAGTGGAAACCTAAACTATATTCGTATATTTTGCATGTGCGTGCAGTTTCTCTATTCAATGTATGTTGAATTAGAATTTGTAGACCGATGTGAACATGGTCTAATTAATGATGCACACAAACACCATACTTGTACTTTTAGCCTAAACATCTGTCGCTATTTATATAAAGTTTGTACATACTCGATCATATTCAGTTTCTACTTTCTAGTGTTCACGCAAATCCGGTTATGAATAAATTAGTTTTTTGGTCTAATTTGAAAACCAAATTAAACAGAGAGCAATTTACATATATGTAAAATCAAATATTCATCTCCCTATATGGCTTTGATTGTTTATTCGCATTTGTGTTAGGTTTACATTTAGTGAAATTATTTTGAAAATCAACCACAACGTTAAACACTTTTGAGTAAAATTCATTTGACTTAAGATCTCTGATGTACCACTAAAGAACTCCATTCCTCAGAAATTAGATCACTAAAAACAACCTTTTCTAGATGTACTAGTTTTTTAGGCTCACATATATAAGGATTTGTATTCATTGTTCATAATTAAGATTAATAATAAGAAATTTTAGATAAATGATATACATTTCTATAAGCTTTTTTATAGTTATCGTTTTCACTCGAATTCACAACAGCTATAGTTTTAATTAAGGTGTGATGTCAAATGAACTAAAAATAATAATAATAATAATAATCTTTTTTGATTATTTGAAAAATCGTGGTTTTAATTTCCATTAGTATTATATAGGGGTCTCCCATTATTTAGTTTACTTTATAACGATGGACACATGCTAATTATGCAAATATAATTATGATCATAAAAGTTACTATCTACCCAATAAAATAAGAATGAAATGGGCTAGACGTAAAATCAAATCCGTGTTTTTAGGTAAAATCAACGACTTTTAATCTCTGTCATTCTCGTTGTTAATAAGATACTAATTGGTTCTTTTGTGGATTTAGATGTGATACACGCACGCGTAGTAATCAAACCAAATTTAGGTTTGATATATCATGAAAGTCTAATCGACTTTGATTTTTTCTTGATTCATCATTTAACTAATGTCTCGAAAGGCAGAGTGCTTCTCAGCTCTCATGACTCATGAGTATTTAACTATTTACTCGTGCATGCACAATCGACGGTGTTAAACAACTAAAGAACCTCTTCTTTATGAAAAAATTATACTATTTTATATTATTTCCACCTAAAATAATATTTTAAAATTAAAATGATGAAAAAGAATTACTGACTTTTTTAAATAACATCCTATTAATTTCCAAGATGGGTTGTAGTCGTGGAATAGTCTCTTTATCAACATATCTAATACACCTAAAACGTGATAGTCAAAACATAAATAAAATTGTTATTAGAGAAAACCGTATAGAAAAAATACCAATGATCTGGACTTAATTTTAACACTTGACTAATCCCTTTAGTAATTGTCGAATGGTCCATCTACAAGATTTTCTAATTGATCTAAAACGTAATACCATCTTAACTAATCAAATGAGATTTATCAGATAATTGATATATAGTTCTATGCTTACATTTTATTCCCAAACCTCTCACCACTAAACACCCTTCTGTGAGCTACATAATAGATTTTCTTTCTGAATGGAAAAGAGATTGGAATTGGCTTCGAAAGCCTGAGCATAATATTTCGTCTGTCATGGACCGCCGGACAGGAGCCTAATTAGGCTTAACGTGAAGATCAAAAGAGCTCACTACGTGAAGAAACTAGATTGTGATATATGACCCGTCTTGAGTCTTATCTTGCTTCGAGCCAAACACCACACGACTACACGAGTGGTCCCCTATTGAAGCACAAACGGAAAAAACCCTTGCTCTAGTCTCTTTTGTAAGTCGGCAGGATCCTTTTTTTTTTATTTTAACCTAAAAGCGAATAATTAAGAACATGCCCTGCATATAATTTAGTACTAATTATTATACTAAGTAAAAGGAAGCCCAGAGTATTAGCACATAAAAATATTACTACATCCTACGTGTGTACACGAAGCCCACGAGTTCTGCTTCTCCACTAATAAAATCGAACAATTTTGTTTTTTTTTTCGGTGGGTTGCTTAAGGGTTAACGTAATTTGCTAGTTAACCACTCGTTTTAAGAATTGTTTATTGCTATATTATGTTATTAGCTAGTTTATTCGGTTTTGAGGTGATTAGGTTTTCACTAATGTACATGACATTTTGACTCTTCATACCACGTATGGTTTAGAGGTGATAACTTAGACTTAACAAAGATTGTAATAGAACCCATGTTAAATTCTGAAGAACAGAATATAGCATAAGAGACGCCATCTTACATTTATGGGAGAAAATACACAAAATTAACTTTTTGTGAAGATTCAGAGGTAGTCTTTAGAGATTTAAATCAATGCCCAAGAAAAACAAAAAGCATGGAGTTTAAGTTCACTGAAGACCTACTATGAAGATATTTATAAACTCAAAACCCTATCTTCGGATCACAAGAAACAAATAAAAAAAATGATTAGCAAATATAACAAGAGTGACATAACAAAATTATAAATTTGCTTGGGAAGGAATGTTAAAAAATGTTGTAACCATTTGAGAAAGAAAAGAAAGACTTAACAAAACGTTGTTATTAAGAAATAGAGGAGACAGCCAACAAAGACGCTTTGGCCGAGTGGTTAAGGCGTGTGCCTGCTAAGTACATGGGCTCTGCCCGCGAGAGTTCGAATCTCTCAGGCGTCGTAATCTTTTTTTCCAATAACCATGATACAAATGCCAATATTATCACAAAAGTAGGTGAAGCCCATTGAAAGACACGAGAAGGCTCATAAAAGTCCAAAATACGCTCAATAAAAATTTGAGTGAAGAAATAACCAAATGTGAACCCCATAATAAATAACATCAACCAAAAATAGAATCGGGTTGAGAAAAANATCCAAAGTAATCTCCTATTACGCCAATATTTATTCCTCTATTTGTACAACCAGTTGCAGCCATTGACTAAACAAAATCTAAGGTTCCTTTTTCTGTTTCTCTTACAAAACAATAACCACAGAAAAACAAAGACAAACAACGAACAAAAAAAAAAACAACAATTTACAGAACAGGAAGACAAAACTCCATCACCAAATTTTGAGATCGATTTGTGAAGAGAAAAAACAAAACATATTCTTCTTTTCCTTTTCTGCAAATTTTTTCAAAACTAGTTTGATCATAATGCCATTTTGTATAAGATCATTGATTCAAAAAGGGAGCACGCAACAAAAGAGGCTTCCTCCATCTCAACAATAATGTCCTTCTCTTCTTCAAATACCAACCATTAATCTCTGTTTTGTATTTCTATCTTCCTCTTATTGTTACCCCTTTCCTGGGGTTTCGATTGATTGCGAAAGAGGTTTCGGTTTTATCAAGCGACACAAAGATGGGGGATAGTCCTGTGGAGAAAAGGACGCGTTGCGGGTTGTTGGGAGTTATGTTTGGTAGACGTAGCTTGTGGTCCAAGAAATGTAACGCGGAAAATGGTGGGAGTCATAAAAGCGGAATAAGTAGCAGCAATGCCTCCACGGTCACTGCTCCCACCTCTACCATTCAGTTCACCAAATCTCCAGGTGCCGAACTCAACCCGAGAAAGCTTCAAGATCAGAAAGTTTCACCTGAGCCAATCCAGATTCAGAACCAGAACCAGGTACAAAGACCCATTTCAAAACCTAATAACCATCAAATAGGCAATAACGGAAATTACCAAGGAAGTAATAATCAAGGAGTGGTCCAACAACAAAGGAAGGTGCCAAGGGAAGCAATTGGGTTATCAGGTGAGCTAGAGAGTATGATCATGGATCATCAGAAAGGAAAAGGGAAGAATGGCTCTATGGTTCGAGCATCTTCAGGCAATGTGATGTTGTTTGGGAATCTTGGGAACTTGAAGCAACCCGGAGCAACGACTATGAGTCAAACAAATGTTCAGAACACTGGTTACGGAAACACTGGATACGGGAATACGGGTGGAGGGTATGGTGTGAAGAAGGCAGTAGAAGAGGAAAGACGAACATCGGCTGCAGCACCAGCAACAGTTTCAAATAACCAAGAACAGTCGGGATCATTGTGTAGGGCGATTTCCACACGAATGGATCCCGAAACGTTAAAGATAATGGGGAATGAAGATTACAAGAACGGGAATTACGCAGAGGCGTTAGCCTTGTATGACGCGGCAATAGCTATTGATCCGAAAAAGGCTGCATATCGTAGCAACAAGAGTGCGGCTTTAGCGGCATTGGGGAGACTTATTGAGGCAGTATTTGAATGTAGAGAAGCAATCAGAATGGAGCCTCATTACCATAGAGCACACCATCGGTTATCTAACTTGTACCTCAGGTAATCCCACTAAAGCCCTACCTTGTAATTTAAGTAATCTTATCATCTTCTGTAAACTAAGTAAAACTTGAAAAACCAATAGATTGGGAGAGGTTGAGAAGTCGATATATCATTTAAAGCATTCGGGTCCAGAAACTGGCCAAGAAGACGTTTCAAAGGCTAAAATGGTTCAAACACATCTCAACAAATGTACAGAGGCCAAAAGATCGCGAGACTGGAAGACTTTGATTAAAGAAACAGAAAACATCATAGCTTTAGGCGCCGATGCAGCTCCTCAGATATATGCATTGCAAGCAGAGGCTTTCTTGAAGACCTGCAGACATCAAGAGGCTGATGATGCTTTGTCTAGATGTCCGGTTTCCGATGTGGACATTAGCACAAAGTATTACGGACCGATCGGTTACGCCAGTTTTTTGGTCGTCCAGGCTCAGGTTCACATGGCTTCCGGCAGGTTTGTCCTTTCCTTCAAACCGAGAAACCGGATGTTTACATTTTCACCAATCATGTTTAGATGATTTCTTGATTTTGTTCAATCAGATTTGGAGAGGCGGTGGAGGCTATTCAACGAGCAGGAAGGCTTGATGGAAACAACAGAGAAGTAAGTATGGTTCTCCGGCGTGCGCAGGCGGTCACTGCTGCACGATCAAAAGGCAACGAATATTTCAAAGCTGGACGATATCAAGAAGCTTGTTCAGCTTATGGGGAAGGATTAGACCACGACTCGAGAAACTCAATCTTGTTATTTAATCGAGCAACTTGTCTATCCAAAATGGGGCAATTCGATAGAGCCGTTGAAGATTCCACCGCGGCACTCAACGTCCGTCCTGCCTACACCAAGGCTCGACTCAGGAGAGCCGATTGTAACGCTAAGGTAACTCATATGGGTCCATTTCAATTATTAGTATAGTAAGTGGCAAAATTGTTAATATAACATAATGTGGGGGGGGGGGGTTTTTTGGCAGCTTGGGAACTGGGATTTGGCTATTGGAGATTACGAGATACTGAGAAAGGAGACACCTGAAGATGAGGAAGTGATCAGAGGATTGTCGGAAGCACAGAAGCAGCTCAAGAAACGCCGCGGACAAGACTCTTGAAATCTCTAGGCGATTAAACAACCGCCGTGAGTGTAAATACAAAACGGTTAATAATAATTTAGAACAAAGATTTTACTGAAATATTTTTTATATTCCGAGTTGTATTTTTTTTTCTTCCTTGCATTTGCTAGACTGTTTTCTCTTAGATTATTTATTTCTAAATTACTAGATCATTGTCGTAACTGATTTGAGTTTGGTCTAAAATCAACTAATCCAAAACTAACAAAGCCAAGTTGCTGACATGAGATTAAGATGAAAAGATTAACTTTTATATATATAAATATAATATATATATATATATATGCAAAGGCAAAATAATTATGTTTTTCAATAAGATAATGTTTATGCCCTCTACATATAAGAGAGAACAAACCAATGTAGCAGAAAAAGGAGAAGGGAACTGACTAATCTCATGGAAGAGAAGTTGCATGATGCTGATGATGATGTTTTAGAAGGAGTTTTACCCGCAATTGCTGGTGACACCGCGTGGCTTCTGCTTTGCTGCTCCTCTGTTGGCAATGGTAATGGCGATGAAGTGCTTCCCGGTGAAGCCTGAGGCGGCGCTATCTTATCCTCTTGACCTACGGGGAAATAAACACGGTATCATTCGATATGGCTTTAGATCCTGAAAGATCCTAGTCAGTACTAAATGTTCAGTTTAAATCAAAATCTTACATTTGGAGGATGACCAGGCTAGCTTCATGTTCTCTCTATCGAAAACCATTCGATATCCTCTCATGTAGTTCTCTGCAAGAATCAAGATACGTTTAATTTAAAGAGACATTGGTCTGAGGATGTAAGAGAGAAGATGAATAAGGCTAAAACATACGTCCTATGCTTCCTATGCCTTCTTGTCCACTAGAACTGATAGGCAAGCAAAATTGGACAAGCCCCTGAAAACATGATTTGCATCAAAATCTAAATCCTGTTTTCAAGCATGTATCATAAATGCGTATACAGTATATAGGGTCTAACCTGACTTTGATGGAGTACAAACAAAGGTTTGTGAATCACGAATGTATTATTGTGCGAAAACTTGAGTTTGATCGCTGGTACCTTTGGCTCAACACTAATCCAACAAACAAAAAGGAAACCGAAAAAACATTATAAGCCACAATTGTTACATTATACCAAGTAAGGAGCTTCTTTCTCTACTCTCTATGTTCTGTACCTAGATGTGTAGCAATAATCCCATGAGCCACCTTCAACCCTTGTAGCGTTTATGTGTCCGTCAATCTCAAGTGCAACTTTTCTGTATACTTCTTCTGGTAAATATGTAAACGACTGTCCACTGTCGATAGAGGTTCGGAAACTTGTCTGCTTCAGACACGAATTGCCGATACAACAAGCCTCCACACCCACAATGTAGGTTATACTGTAAACAAAATCAACAAAATTTGCTAATTAGTAAAACGCTATCTTAAACTGGTAAAAACCTGAGAGTACACAAGATCGCTGGTCATTACTATTTGTTGTTAAGCGGAAGAAATTGCGTTGATTGTTGGATTGACGGTCCAATGTCACCAAAGTAAATCCTCCCTGAATCTTCCTCGTCAAAGCACATCGAGAAAGAGTTCCGCATGAGTCCAGCTTTAGAAAGAGAACTCGGAACCGAGATTTCTCCGAGTCCTAAACCCATCAAACCATCAGGAGCAACCCCGGTCAAGTATTCCCCACTTTGCTTCTTACCACATCTGCAAGATGAGAAACGCTTATCAAAACACTAAAATCGAAACAAAAACAAACTTCAAGCTTACAAATCGTAAAACGCGCACCCTATAACAACTCGAGCCTTGACAGAGGAAGAAACATTCATCAATCCACTCTTAGTAGTTTCTGTAAGATGTAAGATGTCCTCAACAAGCAATCCCGAGCTCGAGGTGTTTGCGCTAAGATAGTTAACAGTGTAAGCACACTGATCCCTCGGACTCACACAATCTGGAGCAGAATCACACAACTTATGGCTGCACAAAAACACCTTGCTGGTACTTGAACTCGACGGATTATACTCGTTCAAATCTTTAGTAGCCTGCAGAATATGTGCCCCCAAACACGAGGAAGCATCTGCCAATCAATCAATCGGAAATAAGCGCTAAACACGGTCACCATCACCCCCCTGAATATAACAATCCTTATCAATTTTAATAACACATACCAGGCTGCTATAGTAAGTTGGCGTTAAAGGAGCACATTGGACACAGTTACAAGGAATCCAAAGTAGATCACTTCCGGTATCTAAAGCCACAAGAAATGATACATTCGGTGTCCCTATGTCGATCCATGTGTAATGTAGCCTGAATTACAAAATCAAATCATCACTAATCTACAAAATTTCAGAACTAAATTAAAAAAAAAAAAAAAAGTAACTTTTTGTTTTGTACCATCCAAAGTCATCGCCAGAAGAAATCGTTTTGCTTCCTTCAGATGGAACAAGAGATTGAAACTTGGAACCGAGATTCATCAGCTGTCTTCTGAAATCATTACTCGCAAGCAATCTGTAATACTCCGAACTCTTCTTTTCCGGCAACGAATCGGGAGTTTTAATCGACGCTCTGGCTTCGTCGGAGAAGCGATGGATCAATCTCGAAGAGAAGAGAGTGGCGAAACTCTTCTCTGTAGTCAGAGCAAGGATACAGAGGAGGAAGAAAGTAGATCGTAACACCATTTTTTGAAGACTAGGGTTTCGGTGGAAATGGGGAACAAATTTCCTTGATTATTACTACAAGACTTAAGCACTGTTCTCGAAGATTGAACAGTTTATTGTAAAATTGGGGTTTTCAAGAGAAAGTTTTATGGAGAGTAGAGAGAGTGTGAATGTTGGTCTGTGGAGCAATGACTGTGAGAGAGAGAGAGAGAGAAGAAGAAGCTTAACGGGAAGAAAGTGTGTTGTGTAATGACGTAGTTACCCTGAGCTCTGTAGTTTACACGTGTGCGCTCAATCATTTGTCCGTTTTTTAGTTTCGGTTACATTTACTGTTCTGTCCTGACTAAAACCTTATGGTTAGCTGGTCGGGGAAGAAAGCTGTTTAGGGGAATGACGTACTTACCCTGGAAGTGGGTTTTTTACACGTGTTGTCATCATTTGTCCGGTTTTTGTTCAGACAAATTGACGGTTTTGTCCTAATCACCAAACCGTAAGTTAAATGACGTAATTATCCTGAGCGGTGGTGTTACACGTGTTCTCAGTGTAACCTTTACCAACATAAGAAGGTTGAAATGACATAATTACCCTGGATACAGGTGAGTACTCAATAACTCCTCCGGTTTGGTTTGGGTCTGAAGAAATTACGGTTGATTATAAAAAACCAAAAGAATTATGTTCTAGATCGGCTGAGTTTTAAAACCCTAATTTACATACAAAACCCAAAGCTGATCAAAAGCCCTTTCATTTGTCGGAAATTTCGCCGGGAAAATGGGTTACGGGAAGCATCGGCGATCTAGAGGAGGAGGCAATTCGAATCCTGGCCAAACCAGTAGGACTGATAATCTTCAAAGGTATAATCTTTTATTCCTTCCATGTCGAGGTTTCTCTTTGGTCGACTAATTACGAATTTCGTTAAAATTTGCAGAGAAGATGAATCTCTTCCTCGTGATCAAGGTACTGAATTTGAATATTTTGATGATGGGTTGATGTTGGATATACAAGTAATGTTTTTGTTGGGTGGTTTTTGGTAGAGCTTGAGGATGAAGCACCTGTCCCAAAAGTTCAATTAGCAATGTGGGTATGCATAATTTCCTTGCCTCTATGTTTTATTCAATTCCATCTAATTGCGTCAATAGTTAGTGATTGTAACTATTGTTGTTTTTAGGATTTTGGTCAGTGTGATGCAAAGAGGTGCACAGGTCGTAAGCTAGCTAGATTTAACCTGTTGAAAGTAAGTATCATCAAAAACTAATAACTTATATATGCTCCTCTTCTTTCAAAATGTATCAGTTGAAAGTTCTGTTGTGATTGATTTTTCTAGGAGTTACGGGTTAACACTGGATTCGGAGGAGTTGTTTTAAGGTACGTCTATGACACACAAATTAAATCGTCAGGTTTTGTAATCATAGTCTGAGTCTTGTGATTTTGGCAGTCCAGTTGGTAGACATTGTGTTTCAAGGGAAGACTATGGTCTGATTAAAACAAGAGGATTAGCTGTTGTTGATTGTTCTTGGGCACGTTTAACTGATGTCCCGTTTGCCAAGCTGCGTTGTACTGCTCCTCGTCTCTGTAAGAACTTCCTATCGATCACTTTGGTTGAATATAAGAATTTAGGATATAAACTTTTTGTTTTCTGTAATGGTTGCAGTACCATGGTTAGTAGCAGCTAATCCAGTAAATTATGGAAGGCCATGCGAGCTCTCTTGTGTAGAGGCTTTATCTGCAGCTTTAATTCTATGGTTAGTCCAAAACTTCTTCTCATCGATTGGTCATATGTTTATGTTTTTTTTTCTAATATGTCTTGCTCTATTTGTTATACAATCAGTGGGGAGGAGGAAACTGCTAATCTATTGCTAGGAAAATTCAAATGGGGTCATGCATTTTTGTCACTCAACAAGTAACAAAACCAAAGAACTAACACATACATTTTGTTTAAACAATTGGAGTATGTATTTAACGAGGTCTTGCTATATTGCAGGGATATTCTAAAGGAGTACTCGAAATGCCAGAACAGTGCTGAGATCATCTCAGTTCAAAACTCTTGGCTTTCACAGCAAACTCAGGTCCCAAAACAACTGCCTCCGCCTGAAAAACGTAAGATGCATCTCTAAAATCTCTAGGTGACTATCATATGATAAATTCAACCATGGCTGACTTTTGTGCTTTTGTTGGAGTAGGTGTTAAGGAAGAAGGTGAATCCGGTGATGATTCCGAAGAAGATGATGGTCTCCCTCCTCTAGAAAGGAACATGAACCATATCAAATCAGAAGACAGCGAGGAAGACGATGATGAAGATGAAAACGACGATGATGATCTCCCTCCTCTAGAGAGGAACATGAACCATGTCAAACTAGAAGACAGCGAGAGCGAGTGAAAGCCATTCCCTGCTTCTTTGTGTTACACAAGAAGGAGAAGTGTTGTTGAATCATCATTTTATATAAGAATCTTGTGGAGTATAATAACCATATGTACTGTAGTGTTGTTTTTTTATTAATAAAAATATCTATTCCCAATTTATTTATTTTGTTTTGTTTTAAGTAATTTTTTTTTAGGTCAAAACAAAATGAAAATAAATTGAAGTGAAGGAAGCAAGCATCTCAAAAAAAAAAAAAAAAAAAAAAACTTTCCTCTCTTCCTTAAGCGATATTCTCTCTACGGATCGAGTTTGGTGTCAAACGCCGTCGTTTCTGGTCATCTCCTATTCCTAATCTGTTACTGTTCTAGGGTTTCTCAAATCTTGCTCCGCCGCACAATTTCCCCTAGCTCCGTCGCAGCTTCTCTCACACAATTAGCTTTTGGGTGAGATGAGTACTGTATTCAGTGAACAGATCTTGATTGATAAGCTCGCAAAGCTCAATAGCACACAACAATCCATCGAGAGTATTCTCTCTAAACTCTTGAAAGTTTACGTTTTTATTATTATAAAGCTTAGATCTTGTGAATTTGAATTTGCTAATTTGCAAATTTTTTGTCTACTTGTTTAAAGCTCTGTCGCATTGGTGTATATTCAATCGGGTGAAAGCTGAATTGATAGTGACGACATGGGAAAAGCAGTTTCACAGTACAGAGATGTCACAGAAAGTGCCTCTTTTGTACTTGGCTAATGATATTCTACAGAACAGTAAGCGTCAAGGGAATGAGTTTGTGCATGAGTTTTGGAATGTTCTTCCTAAGGCTGTTAAAGATATTGTCTCTCAGGGTGATGATCGTGGCAAAGGCGTTGTCTCTCGTTTGGTATCTCTCTCTCTCTCTCTCTCTTCTTGTTTCTTCCAGTTAGTGTCTGGTTAGTGCTTAGGCTCATGTTCTGTTTTGGGATATTGTGGTGTGTGATGTTAGACTTAATTAAGATGTGTGAGGCTATGCAGAGAAGTTGAAAGATGGATGAAAAAGTTATTTGCTAATTGAGATATTTGGGTTTATATGATTTGTGTGTAGGTCAAGATATGGGAAGAGAGAAGAGTGTTTGGGTCGCGTTCCAAGGGTCTTAAAGATGTAATGCTTGGAGAAGATGCTCCTCCACCTCTTGAAGTCAGCAGCAAAAAGCGGCCCCGTGGATCTAAGTCTTCAAAACGGGATTCTAAATCGTCTAGATCGGTAAGTACTAAAACACCAAGATTTTGTTTTCTGTTGTATTGGTATCAGTCAGATTCTCTTCAGAGTTGTTTGTTTGTTTGTTTTTTTGGTTTTGCAAGCAGAAATCATCATCAGGTGGAGGTGTGGCTGAGAAGATAGCATCAGCGTATCATTTGGTTGTTGCGGAAAACTCAAATGAAGAAGCTGAGATGAATAAATGTAAGTCTGCAGTTAAACGAATCAGGAAGATGGAGAAAGATGTTGAAGAAGCCTGCTCTACTGGTAACAATCTCTCTTTATTAATCATCGGGATTACCAAAACATTCATCGGTCTTGATTTATTGTCTTGTTGGTGAAATCATGTTTATGTTTCGCAGAGAAAGACAATCCGAAGCGAAAATCACTGGCAAAAGAATTGGAAGAGGAAGAATACCTTTTGAGACAATGCATTGAGAAACTTCAATCAGTTCAAGGAAGTAGAAGTTCCCTTGTAAACCAGCTTAAAGATGCATTATGCGAACAGGTACAGAATGTTTTTTTTGCATGTACTAAGTTCTTTATTTGGTGGTCTATCTTTCATTTGCGTCCACTTATTTGTCTCAGGAATCCGAACTAGATCATCTTAAAGCTCAGATTCAGGTATGTTTATGATTTTCCACTGCATCTTTAAGTTTAACCTTGTCTGTGGCCTACCTTACCTAGTAATAATAACCTCACGAACTATTTTGTTATAATCAGGTAGCACAAGAACAAACAGAAGAAGCTCAAAGCATGCAGAAACGGCTCAACGATGAGGATTACACATCAAAAGCTGCCGCGGGATCAGTCGCTGCTACCACAACAACTGAGACAAATGACAACACAAAATCTGGTCAAGCACCAAAAATGACACCTGCATCTATTGCTGCGATGCTCACGGCATCAACCTCATCGCATATGATCATGCAATCTGTTCTATCTTCTTTCGCAGCTGAAGCGACAAAGACTTCTGGTCTCTCCCAATCAGAGAGCACAGTACCAGTATCATCAGACACTAATCAGTTTGTCCCTTCTTACAACAACTTGCAGAACCAGACACCCGCCACGCAAGGTCAGTATCATGTAATCCCTAATCAAGCACCACCACCACCACCACAGTTCCTAAAACCGCCGGTTATGAACAATCCTTACGGCTTTGGCAACATTCCGTTGATGCCACCTGGACTTCCTCCGCCTCCACCACCGCCACAACATATGATAGGCAATCAACAGCCGCAAATTCCTCAGCCGAACTCAGCCCAACAACAACCTCAACAGGGTCAAACTTTCCAGCCATCAGGAATAATGTATTATGGAACTCCTCACCATTCTTAAGTTTAGAGAAGATGTTAGTTATATAGCTTTAGATAGTTCTGAGTTCTGACCCTTTTTATGTGCTGAAATGTGGTTTTGGTGGTATGTTGTCGGGTCGAGTCAAAGTAGAAATATTGTTCTGTCTGGTTGTAGAAACTTTCATCTTTCCATTATAGATAAATTTGTACCGCAAATTTTTACATCATAATTCAATAATCCCTCCTGTAGTCGTGTTAACTCTCCAAAATCAAACTTTCTCAAACATGAGAACATAAGATGAAAAAAATTTAAGTCTGGAAATTCTTTTAGATTCGTTTACATGATCAACAGTCGTAAAAAAGAAACAGATTAGCCCTTTTTCATTAAAGTCTTCTTCAGGAGAAAATCCTTGAGCCAAAGGGGCATATGGTACATGATTGCCATGAGGGTTGAATACCTTCCTGAAGAGAACCAAGCAGGTGGATTCTTCTTTAGCACTACAGCCACGGTATCTTTGGCGAATGTTTCTGCAGGAGTTGGCTTCATCCTCTGTGATATAAACGCCCTCTCTCTGATAGCTTCTTCGTAAGGCTTGTACAGTTTCAGCTCAGGCATTTTATTGAACGTCGCTACAGCCGAGTTTGCTATGTTTGTTCGTATTCCTCCTGGGACAACATTGATGACATCAATCCCAAAGGGACCAAGCTCCAACCTACATTTAACCACAAACAATTGAAAGACCAATACCTTCTGGCACTCCGAAAATATGAACAACTGACTACACACTAGTCATAAACATCAAGAATGATCCCCTAACTCCGCATATCGTAGTTTAGTCCTCATAAACACCTTTTTCGACAGAACATTCACAAAATGACTCTTTTCAGGATGCATTAGACGAAGTTTCATCAATCGACAAATAGCAGCAGTTGATAATACATAAACAAGCTGATAAAGATGCAAAAAACCGAACCTGAGGGTATCGGTAAGAGCATGAATCGCAGCTTTGGTAGCTGTATAAACCCCAGCCCATGGACCTGGAGCCATAACAGTAATACTTCCAACATTCACAATCTTGCCCTTTTTCTTAGACACCATGTGAGGTACAACAGCTTGTGTCATCCTCATTGTACCTACATTGTATAAATTCAAATTCACATACTTTGAAAACTTCCTCGCGACTCACAAACACAAACAAAAGACACACACTTGCCCAAATTCAATCATAAAAATTCCAAAAAATTAAAACTTTTACCAAAAACATTAGTGTCGAAAGTATTCTCCATGGAAGAAATGGGAATCTCAGCCAAAGGACCAACGCATTGAACACCAGCGTTATTAACAAGAACATCGATTCGTCCAAATTTTTCCATAATCTCCGACACAACATTCTTCACGCTCTGGTCCGATTGAACATCGAGCTCCTTCACGACCAATCTCGGATCAAGTTCCAGATCCGTCATCTTACTCCGTGAACGACTCGTCGCCACCACTGTACATCCGTTCACGGAGAACTCACGAGCCAACGCGTGTCCGATTCCTCCTTGTGAGCATCCCGTGATCAGAACCACCGGACTCTCCTCGCCGTTTTCTTCCATTTTTGAATCAAAGTTTCAGCAGATTTGATTAAACAGTGGATTGGGAAGTTTAAATTTGAGTATCAAGTCTATAGATTATTGTTATTTGGTTACGTGTGAGTAATCCAGATTGTCTTAATTGGGTACGTGTCTAGTTTGTATTTACAATCTCGAGCATTTTGGGGACTCTAAGCTTCTTACAAGTGGCATAATCTGATTTGCGATGTCGTTTTCACGACACTCTGTAGTTTCTTAAAGTCTTCCCCGTAGGTTTCTACATTTAACTCTTTTTCCCTTAAGTTTCGAGATTTATCTACAACCCCCCCCCCAAAAAAATGTGGCTATTATAACCAAGAGATTCCAGACCAGGGTATTTCTAGCCTTTTCAAGGTCTGAGGTGATTAAAAACTTCTACAAAACATTATGATTTAGATATTTTACAGATATTATATTGTAGATCAAACAATAAAGAGAAGGAATTTTAAGAAATTTATATAAATTATCTAATTTACTCGTACTTTTTCATCATAACTAAGTAACTAGATCACATGGCTATAACAAATGTAATATTTCGGTAAATAGTCAAAGTACTATTCAGACACTGTTATTATAATCTTAATCTGGACAAATTCCTATTAACCAGGTAATATCTTAAGAGATAAGCATAATATCGTCCTAACACATACATCTCATTTAGTATTCGTGCGGTTTAAATATAGATCCAAATTTAGATAAAATAATCAAAATTGGTGGACCACCTACTACGAAGTTAATGTGGATTATTAATACAAGGTGAAAACGATATACCATAAGGTTTTTATGATCATGCTAGCGCTGCAAAGACAAAACTTAACTTTCCTTCATTTACTCAGGTCTAGTAAACAATTAGTGAGGTGAGAGTTGAAGATCAGCGAAGGTCGGATTTTATAGTGGTTAACACAAACACATACATCAGTTTACAATATGTGTATAACATGTATGTAAAGCCGGCCATTCTTCAAGATTTAACATATCTTCTCAGAGCCGTATTGGTCAGAGAGATAAGATGTGTGGGAATTTGACACGCATGGCTAAACTTGTAGAGCAGCCTTCTAATTCTTATCTCTAATTTACTGTTAATGATTTTTTTTATATATGACAAATCTTTGCTTCAGATTAAATAAAATCTCACAGATATTGCCGATCTATTTACGGAGTACGATAGTCTTTCAAATGTAAAAGTGAATAGTGGATTTTGTTTAGGAAACTTTTTGACCAAATCTCCAATTATGGGCTCACTTTTGTTTTTCTACTTAATACACTCTTATTAATTGAGTAATTGGAGCACATGGCTATAACAAATGTGATATTTTGGAAGTAGCCAAAGCACTATTCAAACACCGTTATTATAATGTTAATCCGAAAAAAATCTCTATTAACCTAGTTAGCCTAAGAGTAGGTGATATCTTAAGAGATAAGCACAATAAGGGAAATCGTCCAAACACATACATCCCATTTAGTACTCGTCAGGCCCGGCTCAATGAAAAATAAGGTCCTGAGCTAAATAAAAAAATAGACCCTAATATTTAGTTAAAAAAACATAATTTGGACATGTTTTAAGAAGAAAGAGAAATTTTGGACTCTATTTGACATGAAAAATATTTGATATGGGTCATGGACCCGGTGTAAAAGCACAGCCCGCCCACTATTAGAGCCGGACCTCGTGCGGTTTAAATATAGATCCAGATTTGGATAAAAGAATCAAAATTGATGGACCACTTACTACGAAGTTAATGTGGAATATTAATACAAGGTCAAAACGACATACCGTGAGGTTTTTATGATCACACTAACGCTGCAAGGACAAAACTTAACTTTCCTTCCTTTACTCAGATCTGGTAAATTATTTGTGAGGTGAGGGTTGAAGATCAGCGAAAGTCGGATTTTATAGTGGTCAACACAAACACATACATCGGTTTACAATATGTGTATAACATGTATGTAAAGTCGGTCATTCTTTAAGATTTAACATATCTTCTAAGAAGTATATTTGTCAGAAAGATAGGATGTGTGGGAATTTACCACGCATGACTATATTTGTAGAGCGACCTATTAATTCTTATCTCTAATTTACTGTTAATGATTTTTTTTAGATATGACAAATCTTTGCTTCAGATTGAATAAAATTTCACAGATTTTTCTACTTAATACAATCTTATTAATTTCACAAGACGGTTTAGAAAACAAAGACAAAAAAAAAATGACAGTCTAAAAACAAATATATATATATGAAAAATGTTTTAGGCAAATGTATCAATTTTGTGAATGCGGACACAACCCCCTTAACACAGACTCACATAGTTGTCAAATGATGTATGCTTTCGATTAGATAAGTAATATATACATTCATTACTGGAGTGATTTTGATTCAGTTGACTTTAAACAGTGGATTGTTTCTACCACCATTTGATTCAGTTGACTTGATCATGTTATAAAATTGTTCTTTAAAAAAATTACTACGATCGCATGTCATAAAATTGTTCCTCAATAAATCTTTTACATTTATAGCGTTAAAAAAGAGAAATTCTTCATTTTATAAAGTAAAAACAGGAAAAAAAAATTTGCATAAAGGAACATAGTCAAACAGAAAAACAACCATTAGAGACAGCTAAATCAAACTTGAATTTAACCTCAAAACCCCTCTTCAAACTATCATTTTTCTTTTCTATGAACATTTTCATCTTTGTTAAAAAATTATTTCACAGTTCGACAATTTTCGTCCACACTTTTTTCACCATTAGTTTTGATATATCTCGTATTTTACCGATTTTTATTATAATAAATATATAATTATTTATATTTTTAAATCTATATATTATTATTATTAATTTTTTAGAATCTATATACTATTATTACAAGTAATAATAGTATATGGAGAAAATAATTAATGGAGTGATTTTGGATTAACAATTTTTTTTGTGTCAAGGATTATTTTCTCCCACAAGTTTCAACTTTTTCTTACTATTCCTCTAAAAAGTTTCCAAATTTTGCTAAAACTTCTCGCCAGGTTTCACGATTCTTCCTGAAACTTTTTTAAGTCCATCATTATTACTTTTGACTTCTAAATTCTATTTTGCATTTTTGCTTATCCCTTCGTTGCAGATTTTGTCATCATATTAATACTCAACTTAACTAATGGAAGTGTTTTAGACGCTAAAAGCAAAGTGTAGTGGAATCTTAACAAAAGAGGAAAAAGGAAAACCAAATCCGATTAATCTATATTACATTCATGGCTCAATTAATCTTCTACATTCATTTCATAAAGGAAACACAAGAAAAATTAATAAGATTTATAACTAAGCAGAGAAGAAGCCATTAGAGACAGCTAAAGCAAAGTTAGAATTAGTTTCAAAACTCCTCTTTAAACTCCCAATATTCTTCTCCTCCTCCTTAATCCCACCAAATATTTTCATTTTCATCTTCCCCCGAAAATCATTCCACAACCCTCTAACCTCCTTCGGTATCGATGTTTTCCCCGCCGTTAGCTTCATCATCCGCTCGTAGTCCTCCACAAGTAGTAACGCTATGTCCGTCATTGAAACTATTTATAAGTCTTTTTAAGTTTGTATGCCAGAACATGAAAGCAACATAGAAGCTATTTATATTGGTTCTTTAGCTTGCTGTTTCGGATAATAAGGGTCTTTGTTTAATCATAAAATAATTGATACTATTGGTTTCTGTGGTTTCTAGAACTTGTTGGCTAAGTATATATATAACATTATTCTATAACGTATACTGATTTTAATATAATGGATATTATTGGAGTTATAAAACTTTTTTGGCCGAATCCATTCATTTTGCTTATCGACCAAGAACTTTACACAGATCAAATCAAAAGTCCGCACGCATAATATTTTGATCCGCAAGTAAAGCAGAGAAGGACGAAATTAGTTAGATATTGGCACACCGGTTTTTCTTATACCAATGGCCGCAATTTGTCCAAATTACCGGACTCTCATCGTCGTTTTCTTCCATTACACAAACGAGATTTGTATATGATTAAACAATGAATTGGAAAAATTATATGTTTAAATTTGAGTTTAGAGATTATTGTACTTCGACTACAAGGCCCTTGAACCATCTTAAACCATAACATAATTTAAAAATGAACATGAAAGGTAGAGAAATTAGGTAGATAAGATGGTAAAGTTGGTCTTTTTTTTTTTTTTTAACGCTGAATGTAATTTCATTCATGAATAAGATTTGGTGCAGAATAAGTTTTAAACCAGAACAAAAAAACCAATGACAGAAAAGAAAAGGGGTATCCCATTAGGGAACCAAAGGAGCTAGGAGAAGAAACAGGCTATGGACCTGACCTAGCGAACCACGTGAGGGGAACTGTGGCTTAACAGTAACAACATGAAACATAGACACAGGACCGTCTAAATTTCAGTGATGGACTTCATTCAAAATGAGTTGTTGCAGCCATTGTGGACCATCAGAATTTTGTATTATCCAGGAGGAACTACAGTTCCGGAAACCACACTCAAACATGTCAACTGCATTGATCTTCTTAACACACTCAAACATGGTGTCAACTGATGATAGAAGATGAGAATAGGTAAGTGAATCAATCACTGACCCAAAATACCGTAGCGTGAATGCCGGCAAAAGTTGGTCTTTTAAAAAAGCTTTTTCATACATTTTTTTCCTGGATCCGGACTAGATTGGAGTAATCAAAATATAGCAACTACAATGAGGTATCTTAATAATGTGCCTATTTTGTATTTGTATTTACAATCTCACTCATCACCACAAGTGACGTAAAATTATTTGTGATGTCGTTTCAAAGCTAAATTGGTACATCTCTCTTTCGTATTTGAGAATATATTATCTCCTGATTATCTGTTGATGACTATTAAGAGTATATACTAGGCTTTTGACCTTATTTTGGCCTTTTCAATCTATTTTGCATTTTTTTTTCTATCCTTTCAGATTTGCCATACTAATACTCAAGTAATGAAAGTGTTTAGACGTAAAAAGGTCGATTCTGTTGACAAAATAAAATTAAAAAAAGAGGTCGAATCTTGGCTGATCTCTTCTAAACCCAAAAAAACAGAGAAGACAGATTTGCCTTGATTAATCTTTATATTAAATGTACAGCTCGACTAATCTTTCACATTCACTCCGTAAAAGGAAAGGGGGAAAACACAAGAAAAATTAATAAGGTTATAATTAAGCAGAGAAGAAGCCATTAGAGACAGCTAGCGCAAAGTTAGAATTAGCTTCAAAACACATCTTTAAACTCTCAATCTTCTTCTCCTCCTCCTTAATCCCACCAAACATTTTTATCTTCATCTTTCCCGGAAAATCATTCCACAACCCTCTAACCTCCTCCGATATCGATGCTTTCCCGGCCGTTAGCTTCATCCTCCGCTCGTATTCCTCCGCAACTAGTAATGCTATGTCTGCCATTGAGATTAATCACTTTGATCTTTGGTTTTTCCTTTTTGGAGTTTTTATGACAGAACATGAAAGCAACATAGAAGCTATTTATAATGGCCTCAGCTTGCTGTTTTGGATAAGGATCACTCCATTTTTTGTGTATTTTAAGAAAATAAAAAATCTTTATCTAATTGTTTATAAATCCATAAAATAGTCGATGCTACTTGTTTTGGTGGTTTCTAGAAATTGTTGGCTAAGGTCGGTTTCTTCAGTTTCATACCATGTGCACCTGCAACATTATTTTATAACATATATATCCTTATTTTATCAAAGAAACACATTTATTCATATAAATTTGTTATCGAACTTTTTGGCATAATCCATTATTTTTGCGTGTCAACCAAGTACTTTTACACAAATCAAATCAAAAATTTTGGTGAGCACGCAAAATGTTTTTGATCAGCACGTAAAACAGATGGCACACCGGTTTATTCTTATACCAATTGGCCGGTGAACCGAACAAAATTGATCACAAAAAGTTTTGTCGGTGCACATTCTTATTGTGATCTTTTTGGCTCTCTTTGTCATAATGTGTGATGTATATAATATAGAAGAAGCAATTATATGGAATAGCGATCCTCCAATATAAAAATATTTGCGTTTTTTTTTTCTGAAAATGATCAGATTAATAATTCAGAAAAATGTTAAAATGTTATTAATTTAACGATTTGATAATGCAAAATTTCATTAAATAAAATGAAATGTTAACATAGAAATAGAATTAGCAAAATCGACTTTTTTGTTATTAATTCGTTCATAAAAGAAAAGGAAAAGATAAATTTTAATTTTTTTTGTGTGTAATAAAAAACGGCGAGTTTGCTGTCATAAATACAAAAGATTTTGCTTATTCTTTTTGAGTTTCGTAAGAGAGAGACGATGTATGGAGAAGCTGCTGTATGGTATTTCATTGGTACCTTTTTTATCTACTTATGGAGAATCAACACTCGCATGCAAGTTGAGACTCTGAAAAGGGCTATTCGCGTGAGAGACCTTAGAGGGTTAGGAGAATGGGTTTGTGATATTGATACTACTTCAAGTCTCCTTGTTGTGGTATCTGAAAAAGTTGGATCAATGGAAGCGTTTTGGTTTGATCGTAGTGGGTTTTGGTGTGTTCATCTTATCGAAAAGGCGAAGCTTGATTTCTGGACGAAGAATGAAGTTGGTAAAAGCAAGATCAGGGGATGTGGAGTGGTTATGTTGATACTCAAATCTATATTTCGTGTTACACAGTTGTAACCTAAGAAACTGAAGACACGTCAGGAAAGGCGATTTTGGCGACTCCAGAGGTGATTCTAGGGCTCGCAACTATGCTGCCCACACTAGGGCAAACTATGACGGTGAAACATTCTGGCTCACCGTCGGAGCCACCTGATGAGGACACCGTCACTGGCTCTCGGTAAGTGATGACAGAGTTAGATGCATGGGAGAAAGTCGAGGAAGTGGTTTCAGGGAAGAAGAAAGAAGTAGTAAAGGTTGTTGCAGAGGGAGATATCGTAGTACAGTCAGATAGTTCTGATAACGAGAAGGTGAAGGCGCCGGTTTCATACGCAGCCGCTGTCCAAAACCAAAAGAGCATACCCATGGTCGAAGTAGAGATCTCGCATGTGGATGGAGTTAACATCATCACTTTTCCAGAAGAAGTTTTTGAGGACGCTACTCCACTTTAGGAGGACCTAGTCGTGGGCAAATTTCCTGATGCAACTCCTCCGATAGCAAAGATTCATATGATAGTCAAATCGTATATGGACAATAGGGAATAAAGACCTCAAAATTGATGTCTTTACTGAGAGTAAATCTACCGTGAAGTTTCACATTCCTAACAAGAGTGTGAAGAACCGTGTACTGCGTCGCAGCTTATGGACAATCATGGGACTTCCCATGGTAGTAACAAACTGTAGTCCCATTGAGGAGGAGGAAGAAACAAAGCTCAAGACTATTCCATCGTGGATAGTAATGAAGAATGTCCCGCATGAGTTATTCCATAGGAAAGGGCTTGGTTCTCTCGCTCTTCTCGTGGGGATCCCGCACCGTCTCCACCCAGAAACTGAGAACTGCAAGAGTTTCGATGAAGCAAAGGTCTTTGTGGATATTGATCTTACAAAGCCCCTACCAACGTCATACACTTATCGCTCAAATCAAGGAACAAATGTGATTATCGCCTACACCTATCCTTGGTTGCCATCACGTTGTACCAAGTGTTCCAAATGGGGACACAAAAACGCAGAATGCAAATCGAAGACAACAAATGTGAGCCGCCAGGATAAAGGAAAGCAACCTGATGCCACTTCTGAAGTCGTAATTGACCTCGAATCTGGATGCAGTAATGAGGATGGTGCTCTGCCTTAAAAAAGAGCCGATCCTGTTTTCCCACGATCAGATTCCCCTGCGAATATACCTCCAGAGGAAAATGTGGAGAACATTCCTAAGATAGCAGAGCTGGTCTCCACAGAACACACCACTGATGCAACAAGTTTGCAGGCCGACGAGGAGGGTGAAATTGCTTCCGCAACAGCTTCCGAAGAAGGTGAGTGGCACACTGTCACGCCCTCCAAGATTGGTCGACAACAAGAGAGGGTCAGAGAACCTCTCATCGTCTTTCCCACTCGTTTTGACCTCCTTCAAGGCCAATCTGAGGAGATGCCTACTGTGGAGTTAACAAAGTTTACAGCATCTGATCCCACAAAGGATGTATTGCACGACAAGTCTGTTGATGTGGTGATGTCAAATGAAAGTCACTCTCGCTCTCTTATCAGAACACAAAGAGGAGGCTCTCGTTTTCTTCCCCCGCGTGAGGCCAAAACGAACCATCGCTATCTTGGCGATACCCATTCGAATAATGTCTTACTCGAGCAATCTGGTAAGAATAAAAATAAGGGTACCCACAACATCAATCATTAAATGTCGTGTTTCTCATGGAATGTTTGAGGTTTTAACCTAAAGTAAAAAACATTCCGTTATGAGAAAGTGGGTCACCGATTATGCGTTCAACTTTGGATGTATTTTGGAGACTCAGGTAACAAAAGAAAAGTCTAAAAAGATTATTTCTCAAGTCTTTGGAGGATGGTCGACAATTAGTAATTACGAGCATGATTCTTTGTGTAGAATCTGGGTGGTATGGAGGGACTCATTACGTATGGTCTCGATCTATAAAAGTAAGCAAATGATCACTTGTTTACATATTGTTGATGGCCGAACAAAAGACTACTATGTCTCATTTATTTACGCATCAAATACTGAAACGGGAGGAAGGAATTATGGAGAGATCTCATCTCCCACCATCATTCAACCTCGTCACAAAACAAAAAGTGGATGGTTTTCAGGGATTTTAATGAAATTGTTGGGAGCCGGGATATACTCTGACTAATGGCTCTTTCGATTTTTAGGAGGTCCTACGACTTTGTAGTTTAACGGACATGGGTTCCCATGGCCATCTTTTCACATTATGCAACAAAAGGGAGGATGGACTCATTGGTAAGAAATTGGATCGTGTTCTTATAAATCAGTCTCGGATTCTTTCTTCACCTCATTCTTACTGTGTATTTGAAACCGGAGGTTGCTCTGACCATCTACGAATCAGAGTTAAACTGTAAACAGAGATGATACGACCCAATAAGCAGTTTAAGTTTGTGAACGTTTTGGCTACTTCAGCGGATTTTCTGCCCTTAGTGGAGGAATATTGGAGAACCACCACTCCCCTATATCATTCCACCTCGGCTATTAAAATCTTTTCCATGAAATTGAAGAATCTAAAGCCTCTTCTTCGTGACTTATCAAGGACTTTATTGTAAGACTTGACGAAGAGAACGCATGAAGCTTATGACACTGTTTGAGCACTTCATCTTAACACTTTGCAAAATCCGTCAAGTCAGCTCCAATCTCTTGAGAGGATGGCGTCACAAAGATGGAATAGACTTGTGGACCTAGAGAAGGCTTACTACAATTTCAATGCTCAAATGATGATCGGGAGAGGTTGATACTTCCTTTCTCTAAGACTGAAATCAGAGAGGTGCTTTTGTCTATCCCCAAAAACAAGTCTCCGGGGCCAGATGGTTTCACTAGCGAGTTCTACAAAGCAGCTTGGCCAGTCATTTGCAACGATTTCATAACAGTTGTGCAATCTTTCTTCATCAAAGGCTTCCTCCCGACGGGTGTAAATTCTACGATCCTGGCACCTATTTCTAAAAAAGAGGGTGTTGTGGAGATGAAAGACTATAGGCCCATTTCCTGTTGCAATGACTTATACAAGGTGATCTCCAAACTTATTCCTAATCGTCTCAAGTGCATCCTCCCTCATTGCGCCAAATCAATATGCTTTCGTGAAAGATCGTTTGCTTATTGAGAATGTGATGCTAGCTACATAATTGGTAAAACATTATCATAAAGAGACTATCTCTTCTCGTTGCGCTATGAAGATTGACATCTCAAAGACTTTTGACTCAGTTCAGTGGGGCTTCTTTTTCTCAACACTACAAGCGCTGCATCTTCCCGAAATATTCATCCATTGGATTCGTTTGTGCGTAACTACTGCGTCATTCTCGGTCGAAGTTAACGGGGAATTTGCTGGATACTTTCCAAGCAAGCTAGGACTCAGGCAAGGCTGCTCCCTATCACCTTACCTTTTCGTTATTTGTATGCACGTGCTATCAAAGATATTGGACAAAGGTGCTCGGGAATCCATTTTTGGTTATCATCCGACTTGCAAGAATCTCGGCCTCACACACTTATGTTTTGCGGATGATCTATTGATATTTAGTGACAGCACTTTACGCTCCATGGATGGGATTCTGACTATTTTTGAAAATTTTGGGTTGCTTTCTGGACTACAAATCAGCTTACCGAAGTCTACTTTATTTCTCGCTGGAGTAAATGAGACAACACGTCAAGCTGTTTTCGACATATTTCCTTTTGCTATGGGACAACTGCCGGTGCGCTATTTGGGACTTCCCTTGCTAAAAAAAAAATGGCGACCACATATTACGGTCCTTTGCTGGATAAAATCCGAAAGAAATTCTCTTCCTGGACAGCGAGATTGCTCTCTTATGCAGGTCATCTTCAATTGATTACTTCTGTTATAGAGAGCATTGTGCATTTTTAGATGTCCGCATTCCGACTCCCATCCTCCTGCATTAAGGAAATTGAGAAGTTATGTGCGGCTTTCCTCTGGTCGGGTCCTACCTTTAATACAAGGAAAGCTAAGGTCAAACGGTCTGATGTTTGTCTCTTGAAGACCGAAGGAGGCCTAGGCTTGCGTAAAGCAAAAAACGTCAATATGGTATGTCTCTTGAAGCTCATTTGGAGACTCACCTCTTCAAAACATTCACTTTGGGTCTCCTGGATAAATGAACATCTCATCCGCCAAGCTTCTTTTTGGTCGACAAAGGCTACCTTGAAGGGTTCATGGATGTGGCACAAGTTACTCAAAATCAGAAACTTAGCATATCCCTTTACTCGGGTTGAAGTCCATAATGGTTTATCTACATCATTTTGGTACGATAATTGGTCCAGCTTGGGATGCCTGATTGACAGCAAGGGTCCGCGAGGCTCCATTGACTTCGGCCTTCCACTGCACGCAACAGTGGCACAGGCGATGACGAAACTGCGTTCTCGGCGATTCCGTCATGAGCTGCACCTTCGCATTGTGGGTGAAGTAGCTCACTTAGCGGCTAACGCTAGTACTCGCAATGATAGATTCCTCTGGAAAGCACGGCCGGAGATATATAAGCCGCATTTCTCCACCTCATGTATGTTATCTCTGATTCGTTCACCTCATGAGCACGTCCCCTGGTCTACATGAGTTTGGTTTTCCCAGAATACTCCAAAATTCTCGTTTCTCTTTTGGCTAGCTACTTTGAACCGGCTAACAACAGGGGATCGCATGTCCTTTTGGCACACAAATATATCCACAACTTGTGTTTTCTGTGCTCATTCCATGGAATCTCGGGACTTCTTATTCTTAGAATGTCCATTCTCATCGGGAGTGTGGACATTACTGGTGGGTCGCCTCTTTGGCCCTCAACCACCTCTCCAAGGGGACATGTTGATCTCTATTATATCCTCAACAGTGGGTAATGAATTTGAACTCTTCCAGCGCCGATATACTCTCCAGGCTGTCGTTTACTACATTTGGCGGGAACAAAATGCTCAAAGACACGGTGCTGTAGCCACTTCTCAGGCTGGACTCGTAAAGAAATTGGATAAGTAGATACAAAACCGGATCAGCTCCATACAATTGCTGGGAAACCATGCGTTTGATAAAGCACTTGGAACATGGTTTGCCTTCGGGCAAACTTAATTTCCTCTGCTTTAGAATTTTGCTTTGTTCTTTAAAATTTTGTATTAACACAAGGGTCACTATGTGATGTAAAACTGTTTTTTTTAAATATATTTTAACAATTTTCAAAAAGAAAAAGAAAAAAAGAAGAGGTTATGTTAAGCCATAAGAGTGTCCCTTGGTTTTTGGAAGACGATACTGGCCGGGTTAATGTAGTTGGATCTGATGATGTTACCTTTAGAAGAGATGTATTTTATGAACTTGTGAACAAACTTTTCGAGAGAGTTCTTCATCGCAAAGGAGTTGAGATTCGTAAGCACACCTGCTCAGAGGATATTTTAGAGATTGGTACGCCCTTGACTATTGTTGGAAATGTTTTTAGAGACAAAGATGGGGCTCCCTTGATCAGAGCACCATCCTCCTCTCAGGTCTACAATGGATATATAAACATCGACAAAGAGATTTTTAAGCTTCAATCACACACAGTGTTTATTGGGTATCTCTTCTTGTTCTTAGCAGGCACGGGCGTGTTTTTACTCCTCTGCGTATCGAAAGAATCGCCTAGATATCATTAACGAGTAGAAGATGACAACAATTAAATTTATGCTTTCTGTTTGAGTTTTGCTATAGATGGTATGATGAGTAGTGACAAAGACTTTAACTTGTAGAGCAACTCAACATTATGTAATATATGGATCAAGAAGTGTTTTTATCAAGCTTTATTTGTCTTTCTTGGTTTTCATAATTAAAAAATTTGCTGTCATTTTTCTGAATCATTGATATATTGTGTATTTGACATGTTTTTATCCTTGTTTTTCCTTTGTTTTTCGAGTCTTTTGATTTGTTTAGAGTCTTAACAGGTGTTTAATGAATTGGAGCTTGAATTGAAGCTTCATAATGAAAATTTGGGGCAAAATACACCAAACAAGTGGAATAACAATACATAACCAGACTGAAGTTCCTTAAAGATCGTGTCATATGAAGGTCTTCCCGTAGGAATTTTAATCTCAAATTTTGACATGACATAGAAAATCTAGTTAGCTTCACTTTGACGGTAGTTTCAAGTAATTCTTATTAGCGGTTAAGAAGATATGATTGTTTTACTGAATACATGTCATTTCCATCCGCGATGCCCATTTTGGAAACCCAAGCCCACGCGTTTTTAAGCCCCTATAAATACTCCTCTACTGTTCCAGACGAACCCTAAGTTTATTCTCACAGCCTATAGCCTCTTTTTCATCCCTAGAACCATTGCTTATCAATTCCTTTCATTACTCTTTCCTCTTTTGAAGATTGGAGACTAGTTTCATTGTTATTTGCTTTTGGATTGGAGATTTGTCACCATACCTTTGTGGAGAAGTTTTCTCATCCTTTATATCTTTCTTTAAAATTTAATACAATCTATTTTCACATATGTTCATGTTTATGCTTATGATTTGTTGCTATTTCATTATGTGTGAGTAGTTTCATAGTTAGATCTAGGGAAATCATGGTTTGCTAAGCTTTTATCTAGATGCAAATAGTTTAGTCATTGAAATCCTTCTCCTGATGTTGATTTAATGCTTAAACTAGCCTGTACACCTAGTTTATGATTATATGTTGAATCTATTCACGAAAGTGGAGTAGATTAGCTAGAATACACACTTGGAGAGCAAATTGTCCTTAGTCGACGAAAGTTGATGCTAAGGCGATTTGTGAACTTATCAAACCAATATATTAATGCTTTCTTATAATCTCTAGGTTCAAACGACTGTTTAGATATCTAGATTGTTAGGAAAAGTAATTGATGCCACGAAAGTTGATAAATTCTATTATATGTTTGAGTTGGGATTGCACATAATCATAACCTGAATAGCCATCTAGTACTTGTATGCATTCCATTGATTATCCCTAGGTCTAGCATTTTATCGAATTAAAACCCGTAGAAAATAGAATACGAAACCCCTTTTGATTATCTTAGCTGAATTAGATAGTTTAGTTTGGTGCTAGATAGTCAAAGGTTTATTGACTAGTGCTTTTCATGCATTTTCAATTGGCGCCGTTGCCGGCTTCCATAGCTTTACCTATAATTGAACAATTTAGATTCAGTCTAGGACATTACTAATCTTTCTTGTTGTCGTTTCTTCTTTGTTGTTGCAGGTGTATGACCAGGAACAGTCAGTCGGCTGAAAACCTCGAGTTATTATCCAACAAAGAACTAGCGAGACGCGAAAGACTTAACCGCAAAAACAAGTCGAAACAAGTCACAATGGGTGACAATCTCGACACAGCTGCTCTTGTCTAACGGCTCGAGCAAATGCAATCCACCGTGGAGGCTCTGCAACAGCAGCAGCAGCAACTGCTGCCACCACCACCCACACTCAGCGGAGCGGACAGATCGCACACTTTTTACCGTAATTGATCAACCATTGTTCCTCCAGCATTAGCACGCAAGGAGTACGACATCAAGGGCCAGCTCATTCAAGTTGTAGAGCAGAAGCAATTTTGCGGGCTCCCCTCAGAAAAACCGATGGATCACATCGAGTGCGTTAATCAGATAGCGAGCATCACAGAGGCGAATGGCGTACGTCCAGATTACGTCAAATGCAAGCTCTTTGAATTCTCGCTGGCGAACAAAGCCCTCTCCTGGCTCAAATCACTTCCAGCAGGCAGCCTCGTAGGCTGGGACGGTACGCAATACATTCATTGACAAATACTACACCAAGTCCAGGACATCATCTCTGCGGGCCAAGATTTCCAACTTTCCTCAGTACCCGGGAGAGTTCTTTTGCGAGGCGTGGGAGAGGTCTTACCGCCGAGACTGCCCGCATCATGGCTTTACCGACACGAAGCTGCTGATAATTTTATATGACGGTTTATCATGAGATTTTAAAGGTCAACTAAATTCTTCTAGTAACGGTAATTTTATGACTCGTAGTATTGCAGATGCAATGGAGCTGCTCGAGAATATGGCTGAGAGTTCTTCCGAGAAAAGTCCATAATATGACAGAGGCAAGAAAGTTACTTCGGTGGAAGCGCAGCAGAGAGCGGGGCTGACTAAGCAAATCAGTTTGCTCGTCAAAGCAAACCAATGCAAAGTAAATCCTTGTGATAGAGAAGGCGGTCTTGTGCCTTCTGAGGAGAATTTGGTTGCTGCTAATGACGAAGAAGAGGAGTGTAACTGTCACTAACCAGGGGTACAAACAAGGCTACAACTCCAACTACAACAAGCACCTAAACCTCTCATACCGCAACACAAACGTTGAAAACCAGCAAGACCAAGTATACTCACCTAAAAACAATGTTGGCTCTAATAACACTTTTGTGCCTTTTGAGGGGAAGCCAGATTTTCAAGAACAAGGACAAGGGTACCAGAAGCAACCCTTCAACAATTACCAGACACCAATGTCTTCTGCACCACCGTATCAAGCTCCGACTAAAAACTCACCACTGTATCCCCGTTGCTTTCTGGAAAGCCGGAGATAAATCCTCAGGTAGCACATATACATGCCATCACTTAGTACTTATGTAGTGCATGATTTTGCAGGAAGTACAGAGGATACAGAGCACTCTGATACATCGTCCACCGTCCCCACTACTGCTGTCCTTTTAACTCCAGCTCGCGTGTATACACCGCGCGTGCCATATCCTAGGCCTCATCCAAAAACCTCGGAGGAAATTTGCATCAGATTTAAATAGATGTTCAAGAAGCTGAAAGTCGAGTTCCCATCCAAGGAAATCCAAGACTTACCAGTTCTTACAAGGTGCATCCATAGGAGGTCTCCAAGCCATTGCAACATTGAGGATGGAGTTCGGTTGGTAGCTGAGGAGGTCAACGCGGTCCTGAATAAGAAGCTGCCAAAAACGCAGAGAGAACTTGTTCCAGCACTACAACTGAAGCTGCTGCCTCAGGTTGAAGACCCTGGGAATTTTTTTTGTACCATGCTCCATTGCTGGAGTTGAGTTTGAGGAGTCTCTATGCGATTCTGGGTCTTGTGTGAACCTCATGTCAAAGGCCATTGCAGATAAATTGGGCATTACAAAGCTGGAACTTCCTAAGACGACTCTCGCTTTCGCCAACTATTCAACTACAACTCCATGCGGTACGATTCTTGATTTGCATGTGAAAATTGGGGATTTTATAGTCTGTGCTGATTTTCAGGTTATGGAGAAGCCAAGAGGAGCCAAATTCTTTTGATTCTTGGACGACCGTTCATGGCTACTGTGGGCGCACTTCTCGACCTGCCAAAGAAGAGGATGTCCTTCACTCTCATCGAGAAGAAGGTCTTCTACGAGGCTGTCCCGACGGCGGGACCCTACCATCTTGCATCAAGCA
The DNA here is from genome assembly GCA_900406295.1 of Aurinia saxatilis. Classification (NCBI taxonomy): domain Eukaryota; kingdom Viridiplantae; phylum Streptophyta; class Magnoliopsida; order Brassicales; family Brassicaceae; genus Aurinia; species Aurinia saxatilis. The sequence continues at coordinate 1,417 of OVAP01000184.1, read as the reverse complement.
TCTCCATTGCCGATGAGGCTCCAGCACTGGGTGAGAAGAGAAACATAATGGCCCTCAACTCTCACATTCTTACCACAAAGCCCATTCCCACGGAGCATGTGAAAAGAGTACAGCAGAAGCGGGTCTCCAAGCAATTTGCCAAAATCAGCATTGTCATACCGCTGCACTTGTGGGACAAGGGAGACGAGTCTATCAAGGAATTGCTGCAAGGTACAATGGCTTTATTTTCTGATGTTCGGTCTTGGCAGGTGAAAGTCGGTGTATTATATGCGGTGGAGAAGCCACAAAGGCCGGACAGAGTTGCTTCCAGACGTTTACCACATGATACCGGAGATCCGCATCTCCGTGGTGGTCCATCTCGTGCGTAAAGCGGGATAAGAGTCAAGGTATGTGACTTAAAACAAAGCTCTGAGTAGGAGGCAACCCACTAGGTACCATTTCCTTTTCTTTTTTTTATTGTCGTATTCTCTTTCAGATTTATTTTCACATCGGAGACGATGTGAAGTAAGTTTGGGGGAGGGTACAAGTCTGTATGGTTTTCCTTCTTTTGTTTTATTTTTCTTGAGTTATTTTCACGTTTGTCATCGAGTCATTTGATATATTGCGTATTTAACTCGTTCTAACCCTGGTTTTCAACTGTTTATCGAGTCTTTTAGTGTCGTTTTAGAGTCTTAACAGGAGCAAAACACGTGGAGTATAGATTTGAGCTTCAAGGTGGAGTTGTGAGAGAAAAGGTGAAGAATTCATGAAGAAGAAAGCATGGATCGATCGATCCACACGTGATCGATCCATCCATGACCACTCAAGACCCACGAGTCATGCATGGATCGATCTGAAGGCAAAGACCGATCGATCTGGACATGGATCGATCGATCCATGATCACACCACACCTGCGAACCACCAATGGATCGACCAGCAAGCAAAGGACCGATCGATTCATGCATGGATGGATCGATCCATCTCCCGCGAGCATCATTTTTGGAAACCCAAATCAGATAAATCTTTACCATATTTGAGAAGATTACACACGTTTTTACTCCCCTATATAAAGGTTTTGAGCCCCATAAACCATAGAACACGTTTTCCCTTTCACTTTTAGATTCAAAACACTTTTGCTTCATTGCTTTTCATCATTTTGCTTCATTGTTCTTGAGAATTCTTGGAGGGGCTTGCATCTTCTTGTCATCTCAACCGTTGATCCTGCTGAGAAGTGTTATTAAACCCCTGTAGTTCTTAAATTTCGTTTTTATATTGAGTATTATTCAGTTCTTAAGTTTGGATTCATGTCTCTCTATTTACATTGCTTTATTGTCCTTACAATGATGTGTGAGTAGTTAGGTTGTTAGATTTAGGGGAACCATGGTGAGATAGGCTTTTAGCTGGATGAAAATAGGTTAGTCATTAGAATAGCTTCAT